>VWZN01002800.1:173044-192780 GCA_013396955.1 Regulus satrapa
GAATATTTATCAGCAGCATTGTTTATAATTCAGTGTCAGTTGTTGCAGTTGAAGTATTTGTAAGGAAAATACTACTTTCTTTACCCTTAGGCTTTAAGCATAATTAATGCATTTATTTAGCTGTAGTTACAGAAAATGTTGTGTAATATAAGTGGAATTTTTGCAAATCAGGTTTTCTGTCTTTTGGTAACCCATATACATTCATAACTGTAGAATATGCAAGATAAAGTTTTTAAGCTGGCTGATGGAGGTTGGCTAGGTAGTTAATTATTGAGTGTCTTCTTGGGTACACATGTCCTTAAAAGAACAATAAAAGTCTTTCATCTTGCAGCTCAGCAGTGCATTGGAAGACTGAGTGGGCAGTACCCAGGCTTGACAGTCATGTGGGATTTAGAAGAGGTACATTATCCATTTACCTGTGGTAAATTTTAATGCTGGAATCAAGGAAATAACAGTAAAGTTATTAAAAAATAAATATGTAAATGGAGGAAATAAGTTTGCGAAAAAGACCCGGGTAAAGGAAAGCAAGCTGAAAAAGTTTAGCAGTGCAATCTTACTTCATTTTTGTTTTACCTTCTGAAATTCATATTGCTGTGAGACAGATACTGTGATTGTGCAAGACTTGCTGGCAGAGCTGTCTGCATTGTTTGCAAATTTCGCTGTTCATGAGAGTCCAGCGTTTTGTGTCAATTAAATGGGTTGGAATGAATTGTGTCATTTCGTAACTGATGTGGTGAGTTTTTTCACTTTTTTTTCCTTTTACAACATGCAAGTCAATACTGCACAGTGTGTAGGCTAGCTGCTTTTCCCTATACTTCTGGGTTTTTTTTGTTTTTTTTTTCATGCTTTATTAGTGTTTGCAGCCCATGTGATTAGGGATCAAATGTAAATGATGACAGAGAGCTTCTAGACAAATTTTGTTGCTGTAACCTAGTATATATTTGGTATTCTAGCTTAATTTTTGGATCGATAGTTCTTGAGAGATGAAGGGATCTTTTGCTTCTAGGCCAGAGTAACAGTAAGGGAACACCACAGCTTAAGTCACTAGCACATAAATGGGAGAAAAAAAAGAATCTGGTTGTTGATTTCTGTTTCACTCACTCAACAAAAGAGAGCTCCAGTGATAGGGAATTGTGTAAAAACAGTCAAGATTTTCACATTATCTAAGAAAAAGTGTTGCAGCCAATATAATTTACTTCTTAGTAGGTCTGATTTAACATTTCAAAGATAGTGGGCTCTTATTAAGGAGAATGAGCTGGTAGCAGAGTATTAAAGTATACAAAAATATCTCTTTTTCCCTCAAGAGCAGCATTAGCATGTGGATAAATTTATAGGACTCAGTTTTTTACTCATTACTCATATTTACTCGTATTTACTCATAAGTCTGTTATCCTGTAACTATGCTGTACTCAGGTCAGGGCTGATTTTAAGAACCATTTCTTACATGTCTGGACACAGTAAAAAAGCCCTGCTAACATTGTTTTTAATTGGAGGCCTAAAAGTGGCTCTGCAGAAGACTTCCCTGTCAAAGCAAAACAGAAGAAAGACAGTAGGTATTTCAGTCATCATTTTCTGAAATCTCTCTCTTTACATCTCTTTCATCTCACACAGGCGTTGAGAGAAAGGGGCAAGCATGCTGGGAGATCATTTCACATTCTGATTTCAGATTTTAGGGCTCCATGAGAGAGGATTTTGAGTTGCATGGAAGTAAAATCCTGCAGCTCTGACTCCCTGGTCATGAAGTTCCCAGTGGCACAGCAGAGTTGTCCAGGGTTTCTGAGTAGCTACAGTGAAGGAGACCTGAGGTGTGGTAACAAAACCTGTAGTAGCAGCAGTCCCTTCCCATTGGTTTTAGTGTGTTTCTCCAACATGAAGCTGAAGGAGCTGATGATGGGAAGAAAAAGCGCCTTTTCCAACAGGAAATGCTTGAAATCTGTCTTAGAATTAGAATAGGAAAGATGTGAGGTGAACCACTAGGCAGTGCTGCATACATAAGTGTTATTGAAACTATGTCAAAACACCATTTTTCATTTAAGCTTGTGTCCCTGTATAGATGGGATGTGAAGTTTCAGGCAGAGACACTCTTCTTTCTGTTGAAAGCTGACAACTTCAGTTTTCATTTAACTGACTGTTGATTCTTGAACAGGAAAGATAATTTTTTAAAATTTAATTTCCTGTGTGGTACTCATTGCATTTGAGACATTATGCAGTGGCTATTAAAAGTGATGCATATATTGAATTCCCAAATAAAGATTTTAGACCAACCCCTGCCCAGCTCTGTTTTAAAGAAATGAGAACCTTTAGGCTGATCTGAAAGGGCATTTGCTGAAACCATGGCTACAAAGCACCTGCACAGCACTGGGAGATGGGTTTTGAAATGTTAAAATTGAATTATTATTTTTAATAGAAATATTTAGTGAAAAAGAGAATGTAAAAAGACATTGTTAATAAGAATTGAAACAAAGGGGTGAACAGTGGTACACATAAATAAATGTATAATGAATGTGTATATGTATGAAAGCAACAGTTGAAATCTTTTAAAGCTATTGATGTAACAGTAATATTAGTAGTCAGTTTTCCTTCTAAACCTGGAGTAGCCTCTAATCCACCTTCATGGAAAAGGTTACTTAGTTTTATGCAATGTAGTCAACTGTCAAAAAATTAATTTAAAATTCGGATCTGAGGGGAAATACAAAATCTGTAGACTCACATGGAGTTTTCTTCACTTTCACACTGTTGGAATGCTTTTTGATAAAGAAGAAAGGAGATGGAGTAGCAGCTAGATGTCTGGAACTGATCCACAGTTCATTGAATTAAATTGAAATTTTTTTTTCATTAACTTTGATCATCCTTGGATTGAACTGGTGTGGATATGATTTAATTAGTAGCAAGCTTGGGAAATGCTGGGATGTTGTATTTTCTAGTTCCTTACCTACTGAGATGGTAATTACATAAACCAATACATTTGTGTGTCTATGATATGGCAAGTGTGGTGGACCTCCATTTTAAAGAGACATTTTAGGCTAAACCTCTTTTTCTTCCTTTTGAATTATAAGTTTGAATCTGCTCATCTTTCATTCATTACACATAAAATAGATCTATTTTTATGTCATTGAAGTATTTTTTATGATGGGAAAGGGAGAAGATTGTAACTTTATTCTATGTCTAATTTTGAAATACATTAACACCCCTTCCCTCCCCCAGATGTTATATTTAACATTAAGGGTTAAAAATGCAATTTTGATAGGTTCTCTTTGCCTCAGAGCAATGAGTTCCTTTAATATAAAATATTTAATTATCCAGTAGAGTATGTTTTTATCATGGATCACATTGAAAGTATCTCTATTAATGCTGTCATTTTATTTTTTTTTAAATTATGTAAAAAAGGGCAGCTTAATGTTGGAATACCTTTACATTTATGCAAGTTTGAGAAGCAACCAAAGAAAACTCCTCTGCTTAGGGCACGTTTGTAGGAAAAGCTGTTGGACAGTCATAGTTCAGAATGGCTAAATCTCTTATCTGAAGCATTTTAAGTGTTTTTACCCTGAACCAGAATTCTATCGCCTTATTCCTTCCTGTATTGTGCATTATTAGGGGAACTGCCCCAGTGCCTTACCTGGGGCAGTTGGCCAAGTTCAGGTCCTGGGGTCTTGACACAGGACACAAAGATTCCCTGTGGATGTGTCTTGTTTGCATTGGCAGGCCCTGCTGTGAGTCTGAATGATTTATAGTCTAAAAGTTGATGAAAGCTACCAAGCGTCTTATGGATTAGTAGCATAAATAGGAATAGCAGGTATAAAAATCAAGGGAGAAAGCCTTATGAGCTAAAATCACACTTTCTCAATTTAGTAGTTGTGTAACTAGCCATAAATATGTCACTTGGGTTTGCTTATACTTTTGGTAGTTTGCACACAGTTTTTAGCACAATAAATAAGAACTCTCTAACGTGTCAGTTGCATACCTGTCAGTGAAAACTAACCTGAAAAAAAATAGGTCTGTGTCAAAAAATATTAAAGAGAGCTTGATTTTTCTTTTTTTCTCAAGCACATTTATGAGTTACTGAAGGAACATTAAATACTATATCAACAAGATGCTGAGGTTTTAGGTGGTGTTTTCTCGACTGCTTTATAGGAGAATATTGTAGCAACTGCAGGGTAACAGAGAACACAGGCACCTTTTCAGGCAGGCATTACCTTCTCAAATAAGCATGACACAGGCTATGCTGATGTGTTATTGTTTATAATCTACAGTGTTTTTGGAGTGTATTACAAAATTATTTGTATGCTTGAGGGATTGATCTAGACTACAGAAAAGGATTAAGTAGTTGATAGAATTATTTATTTGTTTTATATGTTTGTAGCTGCTGATTGATGAGCTTATATTGCTACTCCTTCATTTGCAATTGAGAAGGGATGTTGGTAAGCAAATGGTTTTTCTCATTTGCCTTTGTTTCTCTAAAAATCAGTAACCCCTTTTAGAAGGAGAACAATCTTTTTTAGTTCTAAAAAACAGGTGAATGAAAATGTATACACAGTCTACTTTTTTGGTGTCAAGACAGAATTTAAAGCAGCAAAAATACTGTTTAATATATTACTTAATGTATTGTGAAGGAAGATATCCTATCTTGCTTGTTATATATTTTGAGACAGCATAGTTAAAAAGTCATGGTATTATTGTACAAGTTGGGAAAACTTTTTTTAGTCTGTCACAAACCTTCTGTTCAATGACTGCCACAAGAACTTCTAGGATATAATTGAAAAACAGTTGTCTGACCTCTGCTGATTAGGAGCTGGGATTTGGTTTCTTGTGCTTGAATATGTCAGTTCATCAACTTCTCTGGCTCTGAAATAGCTTATTGTTTCTGTGTGTTTTTCTGTGTGTATTGTTTTCTGTGTGTTTCTGCTGTTTCAAAAAACCCATCATCATTGCTGTCATACCTCCCAATACTTTTGCAAAAGCAAACCCTTGAAAAGCAATGACTCTGTGTCTTCTGCCCGGGATCACCCATATTGAAATGTGCAGTTTGTGTTGCACAGCCTCCCGTGCACGTATGGTTTCATTCTACAAAGTCTCTCCAGCAATCCCTGCTCATCTACAGTGAAATGCAGTGGCAGCTTGTTTCTGATTTCTGGTTGTTAATCAATCTGTTCACACTTAAATGTGTTGCAGCCTGGTGAAAGCAGGGAGTATCCTGGATGAATGATACGAAAGAAGGGAAGTGGATGTATCTAAGTGTAATCTGCCCCCAGAGTGGCAAATTGCTGTAGCAATGACCTTTATTGGTGAGAATAGACTAAAGTTGTATCATTTTTGAGAACCAGATTGCTACTTCCACTTAAACTGTTTCTGGGTGAGGTGTTTTGCCATCACTTTTTGAAGACACTGTTAGGTTGATACTTTAATACTTTGGAAGTTGAATACTTTTCTTAAAACTTTCAGGTTTTAAGCATAAAGGCCTGAGGAAGTTATGTTTCCAAGATGGTATTTGTGCTTGTGCTGTCAACCTTCTTTTTTCCACTTCAGTTAAATTTCATGCAGAATGTCTGGGTCACCCGAGACACCAAGGTACAGGTGGTCTGTGAGAAGAAAGGGCTTAATGAAGGAGATAAACTTATAAACTGTGCAGCCAAAGAAGAGGTAGCAGGATGAGTTTTTTCCTTACCACTGAATATGCAAACTAACTTTGCCTCGAAACACAGAGGAAATTAACTTTTTCAGAGGAAATAAATTTTTGCTGGTTCTGCTGCTTGCAAAAGAAAGCAGTTACTGTAAACCTGAGAATGAATTATTTTCTGTTGGCTGACACATCTTACAGAAGAGGAAAATAGAATAGTGCTGTCTGAAATATTGTAAAAGAACTAAGAACGGATGCTTTAAGAGAAAACATTGCATATGTTGTCTTTTAAACTTTTAGAAGAACAGTGTGTCTACAGGAGAGAGCTTTAGACAAATGATGCTGTTTTTCACAGTCTCAGAGTTGATTAGCAAATATTGGAACATAATAGAAGTTATAATCAACTGTAGATGTAAACTGTTAGATTGCTGCAGAGGGAATAGGCTGCTTAGACAATAAACCTTATACTTCTTCAAAGCTGTCAGCGTGTTGCCATCATCTGGAAAAGTATACACAATAGCTCATCATAAACCTATCAACTTTTCTGCATTAATTAACATCTCCATTTGTGATATATTACATCTGAAATGAATTATTTAAAAATGAAAATTCTCCCAATTTTGTGATATAACACCCTCCTTTCCACAACTAAATTCTGAATTACAAATATTCTAGATGTTTGGAATGTAAATCCATAACTGTGAAAAAGAATTTTAAAAAAGAATTTGAAATAATTTAGTATTTAACTTCTGTAGTGTTGGTAGCCAGATTAAAAAACAAAATAAAACCCCAAAAATCCAAAACAAAACCAAAAAAAGGAAAGGAAAGGTAGGACATTAACAGTGCATCATGTACTACAGGTCAGGCATAGACGAAGTAGACAGAAGTAAATAGTAAGTTCAGTTTCTAAGACTTGAGAAGTAGATGTATAAGTGTGAGATTTCTTCTTGTGTGACTTGTGAACCTTTAATCCTTTAATCTTTCCCAAGTTTTGCACTTACAGTCTCTGCCCATTTTCCCTTTTTGAAAACATCGCTTAGGCCAACTCTAGGTTTGCTTTTGTGTGTTAGCAGGCAGTTGTTTTGTGTGGATCTCTCTGCATGAAGAACTCATGGTGGGGAGAGCACTAAATCCAAATGAGCCATAATTAGGTTGCCCAGAGAAGTTGTGGAAACTTTTGCTGGAGACTTTCAAACCCAACTAGGGAAGTCCCTGAGTGACCTGCTTTGGACAGGGTTTTGAAATAGGTCACCTCCAGTGGTCTGTTTAACCCGAAATGAGTTCTGTGATCCTGTAGTTCTGTGAGGTACAGAAGTAAAGATTCTATTCATTTCTAAAGGAGATTGGTCCAGAGGTTATCTTCAAAAGTCATCTCTAAGCTTAGTTCTGGGACTGTCCATCTCTTACTGTCATTAGACTTTGCTCTCTTTGTGGGTGGTTTTGCTTCTTAGTACACTGTATAAGCCATGAGAAGTTAGAAAATGGGAGATAGCCCTTCACCATAACTCATACTCTCAATTCTCTGCAGGACTTGTAACTGAGATTTTAGGCAAGGTTGTGCATGTTGTGAGTATCTTCGATGGGGAAGAAAATTCTAGTTGTTAAGCCATTGAGTTCTTTCTGTCAGGATCATATCATCCTGGAGCTCATAATTCTTTCTGAGATGACTAAGTTGGAATTTCTGAACCAAAAGAGAGGGCTTATGCATCCTGAAAGCAGGGTTCAGCACTAACTCTTTTCCTTGTAGTGTTCATTTGTTCAGCCCTGCAGTTTTGCAAGGGTGTTTAAAATTTCCTTTCTCCAGTCTTCTATTAGTACCTGATTAAGCTGCTCCTTTGTGGTAACTGTCATCAGCAAGAGGTAAGCAGTAGTTAATTACCCAGTTTGAGAATTTGGTATCTGCTTTTCCTATTCCAGGGGAAATTACTGCAATTCTGAAATATGGTGGAGAGATGCAGCTCTTACTATATTTTCTATATCTGTCAAAGTTTTCTTGAGCTGTGGAAATATTGCAGTCTATGCTTCAACAATTAGTAGAGTGGGTCATCTGATGCAAATTTGATTGCTCAAGCATTACATTAAAAAATGCTCTATGCAACTTGAATTGGTTTGACAGAGTAGGTTTTTTTTTTTGCAGTCCACATTCCCCATGTGGACTGCAGAAAACACACAAACACACAACCTCCCAACCCCACCACTGCGGCCAAACCGTTTGCGTTTTGGAGTTCCTGGCTCATGTGTGCATGGTCCAAAATCTGCACCTAGGTGACCTTATTCTTTTCCTGAAAGTATCCAAAGTGCTTTGATTTTAAAAAGAATGCTAGTGATTTCATATTGAATTATTTTCCATTCCTTGAAATATGAGGTGCTGTATAAAAAATAAAATAAAAACCTAGTAGAATTTTTTGAGGCAAAGCCTATATAGGTAATACATTTACATTGTAAAATTATGTCTTGCTATACATCACTCTTAAAATGTAGTATCACTAGAACCAAAGATATGCACCCGTTAAACTGTACCCATTCAGAGCATCACTGATGATGTTATATAAAGCTGTCATCACCAGATGTGAATACAAAATTCTTAGTGAGCTGTGGTTATACTTCCTATTGATGGTTGCTATTAGAGGTTCCCTTCTGATGAAGCATCTAGCATCTAATGGTACTTACAGTCTGTGATTTGCATTTGTAACTAAGCTTTTACCCTCATAGAAAGACAGAGCATACACAGACAAGATATGAAGCAGTATTTCTGTAGAAAATGTTTGTGGTAATTCTTAAGAGTTCTCTGGTGATCCCAAAATAAATTTCTAGGTACAAATATACCACAGCCTGTGGGATGGATGTGCACCAGGCACTGATGACTGCTGTGTAACGCAAGCAGCCTTGTGTCTTACGGTCATCACAATCCCTTCTTATATAAAGTAATAAATCAACATAAGTACTTTTAAAAAGCTGATTCTTGAATACTCAGGGCTAAAGGGTCTTGGTGCTGCCTCTTGCAACAAGAGAGCTCTCTGCCATTGCTTAGTAGTAACAGAATATCTTACACGTGGCATGAGAAACCTGAAAACCTCCTTATCTTGCCTTTTCTAGGTGCTACAGAAAAATACGTTGTCAGGTTCTCTTTATGTCTTCACTTTCTTTTTACTAGTTGCTAGAAAAAATGCCCTATTTATTTTGTCAATGAAATACTGAATGCTCCAAGATGAGATTACCTCAACAGAGGAATGCACAACCTCTACTACAACAAACAGCTTTACCCAGATGACTTACTTGCTGAAAATAATTAAAGATAGCTAGGTAGCCAAAAATTCTCATCTACTGTGCACCGAGAGCATCTGGTTTATTTTGTGCATTTGTTTGCTTTGCTCACAAAAGTTTCTTAATTTTCCAAGCCAGCCAGGAAAACCAACAGAATGATTAAAGCAAAACGCCCCCTAGCATACTACAGTAAGGTCAAATAATTAGATTCACACCCTTAGAGTAGATACACAGCTTAAAAGTGAAACTAAACCGCCTTGATACAGTTGACTCAAGTTGATTTCTGCTATAATGTGACAAACAACACTCTGTTTCACCTGTCTGATAGCAGGCTGGTTGGGTTTTGCCAGCCTTAGGACTGTTGTCCTAAAATAACTCTGATGATCCTGACCTGGAGTGGGAGCTGAAGTAACCTGGTGCCAGCATCAGCAAAGATTTCATGCCTATAATCTGTTCTTCCATTGTGGCTAATATAATTCCACTTCATAGATCCACTTCCTTAGGAAGGGATCTTTTTAAGCAGGTAGATATCATACTTTTAAAGCCTTTTTTTCCCCAAATACCTGTATTTGTCAGTAGAAAGAAGCCAAGATGATTTTAGTAAAAAGATTTGGTGGTACGTGACAAAATGAAGATTTTATACTTATTGTGTGTTGTTGATTACCCATTGGTTGCCCTGCTTATATGAATTAAATGTTTTGTAACTACTGGCCCTTCAGGCTCTGATTCAGATATTTGAATTGGAATGGATCCATCTGCTGCTTTTACTTCTATAAATTACAGTTTCCTGAGGTGTCATTTTTATAGGTAGGCAAGTTAGCAAGTTTTATTTTCAGTGACCATTACTTGGTCTGGTAACCTGGGTGGAGAGGCAAGGGAGGAAAACTCTGCTTTTGCAATGTAATGAGCAGATACCAAATAATTCTGGATGTGTTCAAGAAAAAAGATCAGTTAAACAAAGCTGGAATAATTTAAGGGCCCCTTTGTGATAAAATTACATGTTGAAAAGGAGTCATAAAAGATCAAAAGCTGAACCTGCTTCCACTGAGACAAATAGAAGTGTTTGTTCCTAGGGAGATTTTTGAGCCCAAATTCTCCAATCCTGAAATAATTTTCAAGTCTAGGTAGAGTAATCCTTACTATCTGATTTTAAAAGAAAACTATTAAACTTTTTTGGGGTTGATTTTTAATTTTTTTTTTNTAGCAAAGTGAAAGGTTTTCAAAGATTGAAGTTAAGGACTATGTCTGGGGTTAGGTGATCACAATTTCTTCTGAAATACATTTCAGTGTTGTGCATGCTAGAGGCTGGATTTCCTGCTCTGGGAGGTCCACAAAGACCATTATATAAAGGATATGGAATGGTATCAGTGGATCGATGCCATTTACAGGCATGATTTTTTTCTTATCACAATGAGAACAGTTTATTGCTTGATCAAATGAGAATATATGTTGTATCTTTGAATAATTTTTTGAGTACCATTCTGAAAGATATCAGGAGAAGGCTGTGGCACCAGCTGCTGTGTTCATTCCTGTAGCATGGGCAAAATCTGTCTGGCATGGCAATGGACCTTACTCATATTGAAACGCAGGAGTTTTAAATACTGGATGCAGTCAACAGAAGGAGGGAATAGAAGGAATATTTTGCTACTGACCTCGGATGATTAACATTATAAAAGCTTTAAATTTTATCCTAGTTTTTATAACAGAAATGAAAATGTAAGTATGTCTGTTTTGCATTCAAATTTTCAGTGTTTCAGGCTTTGCTGCAAGTGTTTCATAAAAATACTTACTTATAAAACCCAAACCAGCTGTTTTAGTTGGACTAGAAAGTCATGGAATGTCACGTGGAAAATGTTACAGTTAAAATCCTGTAACTTGACCTTGAAAGTTTGTTTTCTTTGGTGGAAGGCTTTGTTTGTTTGGATTTAAACTGAGCCTTTTGATTGATTTTATATCAGAAAATTCCTGCTCTTATTATTTCAAAAAGCATGGGCCAGTTCACAGGTGAATAAAATCATGTTGGTGGGTTTTTATTACTTAACTGTGTTTTCATGCTAAGGCAGAGAGTACAAAGCAGCAGGAACAATATGCATGTTTATACTGTAGTGTTGTCTTCTGTGATTCAGCTGGAAGAGCCAGCCGATATTTGGTAAAGGTGCTGGAGTCTATAGGAACCAGACCAATACCTGCTGGCTTTGTTTTGGTGAAGTGCTGTTTGGGAGTTTTTAAAAATCTGTTGTAGGAACTATGAAGGAGCTCTGACCCCATGTGTACAGACATTTACAGAACTCTGGCCTGTTCTGGATAGAAAAAACTGTGTGGATGCAGTTTGCTCGCATTTTGTGATTTCTGTCTCCTCAGAAGTGCTTTCTGTTGTCTTCTTTTTTCCCTTCATACACATTTGTATATGCATATTTTGAGTTTAATTCTGTCATATTTTTGCCATATGAAAGCCAAAATTTAATGCAAAAACATTTATGCAAAACATTTGCAAAAATTGTAGTAGCTGTATACAGACTGTGTACAGTGGCTTGTCCTGTTCTGGATAATTTTGTGTGAATCCAGACTTATACTGCTTATATGGATGTGGTAGAATTGAATCTATTAAACAGACCAGGGTATTTTCCAGCTGTGTATATCATCTATGAAAAATAAATACACCACTGGATCGAAAGTCCAGCTTGGAAATGTCTCAGTTTTAGCAAGTTTGAATTTCAGTTCCATACTCCTACGCGTTCATTACATAAGCAGTGGTTGGAGTTGATAAAGGTTAGTGCTAAAGAACAGGAATTCTACTTTCAAACTCATGAAGGCAGGCCCATCTGCCTGCTTTAGTCTTCTCTTCCATGCCATTTCTTTTTGTAACAGTACATCAAGAGACCCGAGCATTTCTCATTTTACCTCCTGACCTCCTTTCTCAATCCGCTCTTAGAATCAGCAGAATGGCTACTCTCTGCCATTTGGGGCCAACAGTAGAGGAGGTAAACTGATTTTGTACCGTGGTTCTTGAAGTTCTTTTTCAATGGAGATACTTTCTGCTGCTGTTACCTCTAGAGGAGTACTGACTTTCCTGACTTTGAAGTGTCTCTCATTCATGGTTTTGCTATCAGTCCATTCAGTTGGTCAGAAGTATCTTCCTAAAGACATTTTGAAAGCAGTGGTAATTGCAGAGCTTTTTCTTGTTTAAAAGGAAGTTATTGGAGCTTTCTGTTTTCGTGAATTCTTACAGTTACTGACTTGCTCCATGCTTCCAAGGGTCATCTTGAAGCATTATTGTGTTCTCAGCAAGTAGTTGTTAAGCTATGTAAGACCCAAATAAATATTTTAAACAAAATAGGTCTGCTGAAAATGTGAGTAATGCCGAGGGAATTATATTCTTTTGTATTTTTCCTAGTAAGGGTTATTTATTAGGGTGAGCAGATGGGTACTATTCATTTTTGGCATTCATTGATAAGCCTGCTACCTCTCCAGGTGGCTCTACAAAAATGATAACACTGTGGTACTGCTCCCATTTTATTTTTATTTCTCTCAAGCTAGTTAGTCACCTGTCTGTGTTCTCCTCATTTAGAGCCATCTGCTGGATTTTTTTGTTTCTGTTTTTTTTGATTGTTCTCTATTCTAAAGTTACCAAGGGATCTCCAATAGGGGCTGATGCAAAGCCTTTGTATGCTTGCTGAGTATTGGACTCACGGATATCTTCTTTTTGTCATCTCTGTAGCCAGCTTGCAAGTTTTATTTTCCCCATTCTGTCCTTTTGAAGTAATCCACACAACACTGAGTTATTAGTAGACTGTTTTACCACTTCAGTGATTAATATAGGGGTTCTCTTACTTTTTTTTTCTGTTGAAATATTAAAAGAATGAATAACTACTGAGAATCTGCCCTCCGTTGCATTTGTTTTCACAAGAGAGCACAAGAAGATAAATCTGGCACATATGAGGCACCCATGGTCCTGATGGGGCCCCTACAACTCAGCAGACTCTGTGATTCAAAGTTATAGAAACAAAAACTTTATCTACATAAAGTAGAAATGTAGTAAAACTGCATTTAAAAGAGTTTAATAAAGTATTTATTTCTGTTCTGAAGAAGCAAGATACACAGCGTGCTTCTAAAATAGAAAACCTTTCACTGGGGGTATGGGAGTTTGTCTGGACTGTGTGTGGGACTAACCCACACCTATCATCAGCATGCATTTAAAATGTATCACCTGGCTGGATTTGAGAATGGATAAACAAAAGCCTGTACTTAATGCCACATGAAACATATGTGAGTGAAGGGCCAGATCACAGTTTCAGAGCTCATCTTTCCATCTTCCTTGCAACCTCGTCCTTGCTTCCAAGAGAGCTCAGCTTTCCCATCCCTTTGGAGAGCCAGTACTATGCTATTGGACTGTGTTACCAGGCTGATCCAGGCAGTACTGGAGAAAAGGTGAACACAGATGAACATACACCTAAACCTTAAATGTTTAAGCACATGTTGTGTGTGGATGCAGATAGAGGAAAAGCTGAGAAATCTGGTAATCTTGAACTCAGAATTACTTGTTACTTGCTAGTTATTAAGATTATGTTGCTCTCAAAGTTAAATTGCCTCAATATAGTACTTATATAACTATATGTTATATAGTATATAGATTTGAGTTTCAGTTCCAATTCTGCTGTCTTGAATATTTTTACTAGAAAACAAAAGAATTGTTTTTCCTTGCAGGCATCTGGGATGTTCTCCTCTTTTCCCCTCCAGGCATTATACTGCAAGAACATCCTTTTGCAGCTCTTGCTCTCAGCTGAATTTTATATTGAATATTGAATTTTTTATTGAATATTGAATTTTTTACTGAATACTACCAGATCTTTCTCTTGACTTGCCCCCACTCTTTCTCCTCCTCCTATTAGTAGTAATGTAGTTTGTTCTATGTAACTGTTGAAAGAGTTTCTCTTGCCACCATCCATTTAATTAAGGAAATGCTTGAATACCACATTATCCTCATTACTGCTACTACATTCTTTTGTCGTTATGTATCCTTATATCCATTTTTGCTCTCCTGTTTTTAAAAGTAGCCATTGTCACTCATATAGAAAGAACAGGGATAACTGACAAATGACAGAGTTGTTCTACAAATTAAGTAGATTCTAAGTTCTACATATTAGTTTCTTTGGTGGTGGGGGTGTGAAGTTTTATAGTTTATTTTTTCTGAGTGGTAGTGTAATATCTATTCTGGGATTTATTCTAGTAATAGATTATAGGCATCTGTTCAATCAGCAGTGATTTGAGGTCCCTGAGAACAGATGTAACCCGCAGGGATAAAGCTACTGGATAATCAAGAGTGAAATATATAATATTTACATAATATTACATTTTTACAGAGCATTGCTGGGTTCTTGCAACTTTTCTGTATCCCAGTTTACCTGTGGGGGATTGAATATTTTATCCATGGCTTTGAACTGTTGGTAACTGTCCTTTTTCTCTACATGATTATTCTGGCTGATTACTTTGCATTTCTGTAATATTGAGCTTTAAAGTACTGTAAACAGACTGAAGTGGTGATAGCAGTAGTTTGTCATTTGGGAAGGAGAACCATGTTAGCATAGTTGAATTTAGTTGGACCTCAATGATTCCCCTCCTCACTTTAAGTGTCAGTTCAAAAAAAAAAAAAGCATTCAGGAAAAATTTCTATACACAAAGGAATCATCCCAGGTATGTGGATTTTAGCAGTGATGATCTGGACCAGTGAACAGAGATATCTATTCCACTTCTGTCAGCCAGACCTGCTTGAGAGAGAGCTTACCTGTTTTCCTCACTGGAGTCCATATTCTTTTTAGTTCAGTGTAAGTCACCCACCACAGTTTTGAAGTATGATATGGAAAGGTTTGGAGCCACTTTCTGTGGCACTTCACTAACTTATGAACTGAGTCCCAGAATGTCTTGATAATGAGCAATTTAGTTTTAATGCAAAAAACCTCAAAATGAATGTGACAACTGAGGACCTCGTGTCTTTCTTCCCACTTCATGTCTCACAATTCATTCTCTATTCCAATTTTAGAGAAACTTGCCCAGTGAGTATAAAAAGGCCATCTTTTGGAAGAAGATCTAAAATATGAACCCCAAAGTAATCATTGGTAACAAGTGTATCCCTTCCACTTTAAATCACAGTACAGATAGGCCATTATCTAAAGCAAGGTTTATATAATGAATTATTTCCCTGAATCAAGCTGATGTATGCAGCTAATTACACTGAGATATTCCTACATTCATTTATTTAATAATGTAGAAATAAAATGTTCTAAGAGAGTAATAAAACAGTATGGTCGAAGTGGAGGTATTGACCCAAATGCTTTGTGAGTGCACATTTTTAATAGGTTTTGTGATGAAACCTGCTCCCATCAAACTGAGGAAAATTTGGAAGAGAGAGATTTTCAGTCATAGATGTTCCCCCACTGATGTTGCATATCTTTATTTATGTATAAAGTGTTTTCCTTCACTGCAGATCTTTTATTTTGTGCTTTTTAAAGTATCCTACTGTCAGTTAGACCAGTGCAACTACATGAAGCTGCTGACCCATAGGTCATTGCTCTGTCTCACAAAGAACTCAGATACCATCATCTAATTAAGAACTTCAGCATGGTGGAGGGGGGATGGGTTAGGGAAATCTTTGTATCAGACTCATGTCTTTTTGAAAATGAAAAATGAAATCATTAAATAAATAAATATATAATAAACNGAATGTGTTTGCACATGTGTACACGTATGTAAATAGCACAGACATGAGTGATTATGAGCTGTGGCAAATGTGTTATCAGCTTCTGGACAGTATCTATCCAAAATCAAGGCCTGTTGGTAGCAGGGGAAAAGTTCTATTTCAACCCTGTTTCCTACCCCGATTTTATCCAAATAAGTGATTTTCTTTTCCAGATATGTCCCTTTCCACTGAAGGTGTGCTTTGGCTTTTTCTCGCCTTCTTTCCTCACAGATGTTGAAAGAGATCAGAGTGTTCTCATATATTCAAACCATATTACAAACCAAGATTGCAAACCATATATGCTTCATTTGCAAGGAACTAACAGAATTTGTGTTTCCTATTGTCAGAGCTTGCTCTTTAATTAATGTATGGNATCTAATTAAGAACTTCAGCATGGTGGAGGGGGGATGGGTTAGGGAAATCTTTGTATCAGACTCATGTCTTTTTGAAAATGAAAAATGAAATCATTAAATAAATAAATATATAATAAATGGCTACTATATATTTTAGAAGTTCATCCTGCTTGGGAATTCACCTTAAAGAAGGTCATTCAGAGATGAGGTAAGCAGAGGGAAAATGCATATAAGCCTTCAGTTCTACAAGTCCTTAAAATACATGTTTTTCTCCTCCTTGTTGTTTTTAATATGAAATAAGAAAGTTCAACTGTTACTGATGTGAAAGTAGGAGGGAGCTTTATATTATCTAGATTGACAGAATGAGTGGGATCATCAGAGGGATTTAATCTGTTCTTTCCTGTAACTTCTGTCTAGGCCAGGGCATAACTTGCAGAGATGTCTTCAGTCTGTGTGTAAATACTTCAGTTAATGAAAATCATGTCACATGTGCTTCCAGGTAATTTTGCAGAAAAAGAGATGTTACAGAGTAGTGTTCTTCAGTTAGCTAGAGAAAAACATAAATGAGCAACAGCTTGTAATCATATATATATATATATATGTAATTTTTGAATGTGTTTGCACATGTGTACACGTATGTAAATAGCACAGACATGAGTGATTATGAGCTGTGGCAAATGTGTTATCAGCTTCTGGACAGTATCTATCCAAAATCAAGGCCTGTTGGTAGCAGGGGAAAAGTTCTATTTCAACCCTGTTTCCTACCCCGATTTTATCCAAATAAGTGATTTTCTTTTCCAGATATGTCCCTTTCCACTGAAGGTGTGCTTTGGCTTTTTCTCGCCTTCTTTCCTCACAGATGTTGAAAGAGATCAGAGTGTTCTCATATATTCAAACCATATTACAAACCAAGATTGCAAACCATATATGCTTCATTTGCAAGGAACTAACAGAATTTGTGTTTCCTATTGTCAGAGCTTGCTCTTTAATTAATGTATGGTAAAGTAAATAAAATGATACGCTGACAAGTTTCAAAATAGGATTTATTTTTCTATGTGTTTATAAACAAAATGTTTTTGTTGGTGGCTTTATTTGCCAACTACCATTGTTGTTCTATGCTTGGAAAATTACCAATTTACATTTCCAAGCTTATTCCATAAGGAAAGTATGTTTATAAAATGAAAGCTTGGTTTCTGCTCTCATCTCCCATTCCAGAACTTGAAGGTGTTAAGTACAATGCCCAGTGATATGAGATGCTGTATAAAAATGTGATAATTAAAGGACAGGCATGGATGGAGAGCTCTGCTTTATTTTTTTTACTTTGTTTTTAGAATTGGGAGGAGAGCCTTTGGAGCTGAGCAGCTTTCCTATATGTGCCCCACTAAAATAGTCTCTAATAACAGGAAGAGACAAACTTACTTATACATGTCTGCTTTCTAACAGTTTTTGGGGTTTTATGAGTGACCAGAAAATAATACCTCTGATGAAGAAAATGTGTTTTTTTTTTTTCTCCTCCAAATGTCCCAAACAAGTAACCTTCCTTCCTGTGAAAAAAAACAAATCAAGAACAGGAATTCTGCTCAGTTTCTCTCTAACCTCTCTTTTTAAATCTCTACAATTATTGCGATTTATGATAGTGTGTTATCACTGTTTGTTCCTTCTAAAACTTTACAGGCTCTTTGAAGTAATCAGTATGAGTTTAGGGGTCACATGCATAGCCACTTAAACCTGTGCATTATGATGGGAGAAATTTCTATTAAACTTTATGGTGGGTAGATGAAGGCTTGTAAGATTTTCAATTAACCTGAAGGATTAAAGCATTACAGCTATTGTTCCTGCTTTGTGAGAGGTGAAGAAATGGTAACCTGTTCATTAGATATGGGTAGTATTTAAGCAGGAAAATAATTCTGTTTTCTCACTACTTTGGGGCTGAAATTACTAGTTACCTATGAGGTTCTGATAGACTCAAAAATAAAGGAAAGGAAAATACTTACCAGGGCCTGCATGAAGGATACAGGAGTGGATAAATATCATGGCACTGGAAAATAGATGTACCAAAATTATATTTATTCTGGTTGACCATGCATGTGGTTAATCTGAGGCAAAACCCCAGAAGGATTAAAAATTTGGGTGCTATGGGACGACAGGGCAAGAACAGCCCTGTGGTTTTGTCCTAGAAGCTTCTCCAGGAAGTGATTCAGATACAATGCCACACATTAAAAAAAACCCCACTTTTCATCAGCTATTAGAAGGAAAACTTCAGTTCTTCAGGACACTGGATGTTTTGCTCTGATCTGCTCGAGCCATTGAGGAGACGTTTAAAGTATTACAAAGATACTGAACAGTATAAATGCCTTGCTGGGTTGGTGTCAGGTCACACAGCAGCTTATGTGGGAAACTAGACACTAGAGGAAAATTGGAGGATTGAAAAATATTTATTGTAAATAAATGATGAAAGGCTGTGGCCAGAGATGGTAAGATGTTTACAAAAAGTAGAAGCATGTGGTTATGTAGGAGAGCGTGCTCCCTTGTTCTATGCTTGTATATGAGTTTCTTGTGCTTGGAGAGAAGAAAATATATAAAGCATAACTCAATTGAATTAAAAAGTTGAAAAGAAATAATGACACATAAGAACAGTGTGTCATTGATGCTATTTTTTTTTTAATATTGGCAAAATGCTCTAGGGGAAAAGAATATGAAAACCAAACAGAGTTGAAGATGTGTAATAAATATGTAAGGGAGATGGAGTGGGTTAGAAAGAAGGTAAACCAGAAATTGTTTTATATTATTCTATGGATTCTGAAAGGAGGAAGTGAAGACTTTATTTCATTTTCAAATGGTGTTGTCTCTGTCCCTTCCTATTTGCACCTCACTGCTCTGTCTGATAACACCCTCTAGATGGTGATGGGGGATTCCAGCATGTTGAATTTCTCTTGGCTCCATGACTTAGAATAGATATCTGGTGTGGGTTTAGATTTGTGGTTTTTTNNNTGTGGGTTTTAATTTTGTGTTTTTTTTTTTTTTTTTTTTTTTTTAATATATAAAGTTATTTTTGACAAAGTGTTGGCATAATTGTAGGTGGTGTTTGAGCCAGTGTAGTTTTAAACACTTAGATGATAAAATCAAATACAGTCATGAAAAAAATGCGTTGTTACCCTTTACTTAAAACACTGCATGGACACTGTAACCTTTATTTCATAAGGAGTTATGAGCATATAGCAGAATATTTCTAGGGAACTCATTTCTGGTAGGGATTATGTAAGTTTTGACCTGGCTTTTCTTTGGGTTGCATGCTTGTGTTTCTCAACAGCAGGATACTGCTTCAGAGCTCTGCAGTTTTCTTTTCTTAGCACACCTAAGAGCCACTACTTGAGCTCTCTGGTAAAGTGAAAAAAATGCAGTCCTTACACCAGAGAAAGTGTTAGAATTTCTTTGATTTGCAAGTAGTTGCAGCTGCTCCATTGGAAAAAATTAAACAACCCATCACCCCCACATACCTGCTAGAAAAAAATAGATTGCCATTTTAAGAGTATTTTTGGCTTGTCATATGTAAGAATGGGAATCAGCATGTTACTGTTTGTTTGGGTGTTTGTTTTTGCTTTTGTTTTTGTTTTTTTTTCTTTTTGAAAACTGACATTTTGATTTTTTTAAAAATACTGAAAGAAGTTGAGTAGTCATCCTTCCTCTTGAAAATACCAAGGTATTTTCAAAGATTCTGCTGGACATAAAGCAAGTGGCATTATTTCTTAAACCTTTTTTTTTTTTTTTTTTT
>VWZN01002800.1:192846-238013 GCA_013396955.1 Regulus satrapa
TTTTTTTTTTTTTTTTGTGGTGGGGACATGTTGCTTTCCTCTTTGTGGAGTATGTTAAAGATGGTATTGCTGATCAGGCTTAATGTTAACCTTGCCTTAGAGGAAATAGTGGCCAAAAAAAAGAGATGGAGACCTGATGATTGCATTATTATTACAGTGTTTTTGTGATGCTGTGATCCCTTTATCATCTCTGTGGCCCTTCCCTGGGCTTCACTGGGAAGCCCAAAGCTGGACACAGCAATCCAGGTGGTGTGGCCTTACTGGTACTGAGCAGAGGGGAAGGCTCCCTTGGCCTGCTGGCAGTGGTCTTCCTAATGTGGCTCAGGGTGCTCTAGGTCTTTCTTGGTGTGACTGGCTCACATTCAGCTTGTTATCCATCTGGACCATCAGGTCTTTTCCTGCAAAACTGCTGCCCTGCTAGCCAGACACCAGCACCTACCAGCACATGCCATATACCATGCTTGAGGTTAATCCTCCCCAGGAATAGGATTTTGCTTATCTTTGTTGAACTTTCTGATGTTTCTAATGGCCCATTTCCTCAGTCTCTGGTGGTCCCTCTGAATGGTACTGCGTTTATCTGGTTTATCAACAATGCTTCCCAGTTTTGTATCATCTGTAAATTTCTTCTCCATCACTAATGGAAATGTTAAAATGTTGGACCCCATATGACCCCTGGGGCACACTGTTTCTGTGTGACCAGCCTCTAGATGGACTGTTAGCAGCTGGTAACAATCTCCCAAGGCTGGCAGCTCAGCTCGTGTCCAGTCCACCTCACTGTCCACCACTCACTGCCCACTTACCTGGTCTGTACTTTATCAGTTTCTTTATGAATATGTCCTGGGAGACATGGTTAAAAGCCTTACTAAAATCAGCACCATCATGTCCACTTCTCTCATCTGCCAAGACAAAAGTCTCTTTATGGAAAGCTAACAGGTGACTGTCAGACATGGTTTCCCCTTCATAAATTCAGGCTGAAAGCTCCTAATCACCTTCACATGTTTGGGAAGTTATTTCCAAGATTAGTTGCTCAGGCACCTTCTCAGGGATTGAGATGAGCCTGACTGGCTTGTAGTTCCTCTGATCCTCCTTCTTGACCTTCTTGAATATATGACTGATATGTTTTCTCATGTCTCTGTTTTCAGCTAAACTTACTTAGGGAAGACCTTTAGAGTGCAGTTTCCTTTTTATGGTGTGCCTTGCTTGTTATTTTTGTGAAGACACCTAATTTAGACACTGCAAATAATATTTTTTGCTGATTTTAACTTTACTATATGTTGATCATATTTTCATTTTAGATATTGAAGCAGCTCTAAGCATAAATAAGGCTATATGCTAAAAGTAGTGTACTATATCTTGTTAATTTTTTTTCTCACTTCCACTTCATTAGCTGAAACCAGCCCAGGTTAATTGAGACTGGGAACTCTATTCCAGACTACCATCTTTAGAGTAATCAGTTTTCCTGAGAGAATCACTTGAAGATTGTTAGGGAGGACCCTTGCAAAGGCCTTCCTTTGATGCACACCAGAAATCATTTATGTGAGCTAGCAGCTCCTCACTACCCATCAGTATGAAACTTAGCAGCCTTCGTTCTGGTCATGGGGAGGGGGAGCTTGAAGATTGGTGTGAGCAAACCGGGACATCAGTCAAGCTGAATTGATTTTAATCATAATTAAAAATGAATTCTTTAAAGGAATAGAGAAGCTTTGGTGCATTATATGTTGTTTTCCTTGAAAATGCTTGGTTTTCACCTGGTGGAAAAAAGTGAAATTAATTGCTTGGTAAGTAATGTTAGTTCTTTATGCTGAAGTAAGCTTTTTTCCCACTTCTAAGCAGTTCTACAGTCTAACACACAAATATAGCTGGTTTCTTAATATTTACACATTCTAATTTTATTAGATAATGATTGATGCATTTCCTGCTTACTGGCTAATAATTAATTTTAATTTGGGACATTTTGATGGAAATTTGCATTCAATTAAAAATACAGAAACCAAACAGTAAACACTTTCCCCCAAAACCATAATTCATCCAGAAAACTAGTGAATAGTCTATACAAAAAGAGTATCTTTATTGAATGAAACAGAATGTTTCTGGATATTGTGTTCTTCTAGTTTTTATAATTAATGGATATCATCCTTAGCAGGAAAGGGGGTACAGGTGGTTTCAGTCTTACATGACAATTATGAATTTTCTACTGGAAAAGTTAGGCATAAAATATGAACAATGAAGTGGTAAAAAAGGTGTTTATATTATTTTCCATGTTTTCTAGGGTCATTTTGATGTATGGTTTGCTGCAATAATCAGGTATTTCCAGATGTAAGCAGGTGCTTATTTTACTGCTCAGGAAATTAGTGTTTCCTGGCTTTGTTCTTTATATGACTCTGTTTTGTTGATGGATTTAAGTATTGAGTATACAATTTTTCTTTTAGATCTTACTTATTTTGACAAAAGAAAAAATATAGAGGAACTTTGTGAGGACTATATTGGTGTTACTCCTTTTTTGTGGGTTGTATGAGATAAGGACTGTGTATGTATGTGCAGAGCTTAGAGTATAGTCCAGGTTTCAGGACAGAATTTGATTTGGCTTCCTCCATTCCAATAATAATTTACCCTAAGTGAAAGAAAGAACAGATTCTTAGCCTGCCTCAGGCTGATTCAGGTTATTTTTTTATTTAAATTCCACCTTGTCTGCTGTTTGTGAGTCAGGAGACACCTTTCCATTGTTTGGGTCTCTGATGCCTGGGCCAGCAGGTCTCTCATCTGAGGTGCTCATCCCCCAATGTCCCTGGACAGATGGCAGGAAGGAGGCTGCAGGATCACCTCTCCTAATTACATTAGGAGAAATCACAGGCTACCTCAGACTTCATGCCATCTGAAATTCAGACCAGTGCAATGGATCTGTTTCCTGGGACACACTGTGTGCCATCAGGCCCTCCAGATGATCCAGCTGTCGGGAGGAATCAATAATGACTGAAGCAATTGGTTGCTGTGACTGTTGCAACATGATTGCTTTCAGTGCTGTTTTACTGCCTTATTCTGATGATGAATTAGGCCTAAGATGCTTAGGGGTAAATAAAGAATATTGGAGTAAAGTATCAGTGCACGGCTCTGTAAATCTACCTCAGAATGTGCAGTGTCTGAAAGGTTAATATAATATGCAGTACTTGATGGAAGTGCTGACAGCTCACATAGTAAAATAGCTTCTAAGGGTTATCTGCAAATTGCTTACGTTGCTAACCGAAAAATCTGATTTCTTTATTTTCATGAATATAATGTGCAATTAGAATTAAATTATTTGAAGAGGTAAAATCTGTGATATTTGGGGTTTGTCATGGAAGTCTTTAACCTTTAAATCAATTTAATAGCGATATCCAATATCGTTTGCTAAAGCAGGTATATTGCGTGTTTATGTTACACATGTGCGGGTGGAGCGTTTTTGTTACCTTGGCAGTATTTCTCATCTACTCTGAAGTCGTTTGCTGTGGTTTGAAAATACGTTAATGTGTACTCTGAACATTTTAACTTCAGTGTTAAAAGAAAAAAAACCAAAACAATGTTTTGTGCCTTTGATATGTAGTACTTTTATTCACAATGAATTGGAACAGTCAGTGCAGGATTGGTTGCTAGAGAAGGCAAGATGATTTTGCCATTATATGCTTTCCACTTCTGTCTGAAGGCACATCCTTTACCCAAACCTATGAATTCTGTAATTTTTTTTGAACTAGTTTTTTGTTAAAGATTTTTTTTTTTGACAGAACAAACATAAATTGTTATTCTGCAAACCAGTAAGATGCTTGTCTTCTCAAGATGACATCTGAATGACTCTGCCAACTGGTGTGTTCCTATACAGTATTTATGCCTTTATGCATTTGAATGATGGAGCTCCTGAAGGGAACAAGGACTTAATTTAGGAAGTGATTCTTACAAATTTCTGGACATGTGGCTTATGGCTGTATGTAGGGCCTGATTATTAAGGTTCTTCTACAAATAGAAAACCTTTGGCTTTGCTACTACTTTTATTAAGCTGATAGGCTTTTAAACAGATACATTTTCTACAGACTTGTTCAATACTGATGGTACTGGTGCAGCCAAATCTGACATGCAAAAAGAACTGAGCTGATTAAATTAACAGATGCTATTCAGATGGTAAAAGGCTGTTCTAAACTCTGCTCTGGCACTTTTCAACAAGTGCATGAACAAGGAAATTAACATTTTTATTGAACAAGTAGTTTCTCAGCTTTTAATGTAAATTGTTATTACTCTGCAATACTAATGGTGCTTCATCATCTGTCAGTAGGTCATTTGGGGGCTGGACCTCTTCAGTAGCAGCAGTGCTGCTAAAATCAGTGTGGCTGCTCTGTGCAGTTCATTTACACAAATAAATTGGAAGATGCGAGAGGGGGAGAAGATGTCTACGACAGTTTTGTCAAATGAAGGCAGATCCCCTTCCTTTCTTTCCCTCCAGATTCTTGTCCTTATTGCACTAAAATTTACTTAAGGAATTGGCAAAAGAGGTTTTGCATAAAACTTTGAACTGTTGAATGGTTATGTAATTTTTACATTAATTCAACAGGAAGAGACCAAAAAACCTAAAAGAATCTGTACATCACTTAAGGCAAAAAATTGTCAGAAGATTATTTCCTCTTTCAAAAGAGAAGAGCTCTGTGCAATAGTACAATCATTCCATAAAGTGGCAAATTTAATTTGGGAGTATCCATTGTTCCATGGAGTCCAACACTGAAAGGGGAAATGCATTAATAGATCTGTTAAAACTCCTTTTAATTTCAGATTGCTGTAGTCATGGACTGGTATTCACAGGTGAAGAAAGCTTTTCACATTTTTTGCCAACTCTATCGTGGGTGCTTCAAGCAAGGACAATTATTTTGCAACTTGATGTCATCTTAATGTGCAGAGGACATGGTTTCATGATCTAAAATCGTGAAACCTATTTTAGGTTAAAATCTGTGGATTGCTCTTCCCCCCCTCACCTTTTGCTACTGACATGAAACTTCTCCTTTGCAGACAAAGCATATGGTTTAAGTTGTTGTGCACCATGGAATATAAGTATATGAATTATTATTCGCTTTTTCCTGGGTTATGCACATAACAACTCTGGAAAAGGGCATGATGAAGTGTGGTGGATCAGGCAGCACTTGGCCAGCTTCAGCTTTGTCCTTGAGCTTGTATTCCAGTAGAATCAAGCATGATTCTGTAATTAAAATACTTTTTCATGTCAAAATATTGATATGATAAGACTTTAGTGTGAATCTTAAGTTCTTTGGGGTTTCAGAAGGTTTACAATTTCCTTGCTCAGAGCTTTATTTTTCTTTAGAATAAAATGATCTTCATTTTCACCCTGTTTTGGTAGCCCTGGAAGCCTTGTGCATTGATATGCTGAGCAGAGATGAGAGAGTTTATGATTTTAATGGAAAGAGTGAAAAATAAGCAGCATCTAAGCTGATGCCAGGACAGACTCGGCAAGGGAAGAAGGGAATGGTTGATTATTAGTTGGAAATTCAGGGAGATTTGAGACCCTGCATGACCTGTGAAGGCCCCAGCATGACATATGTAATTAAGGTTTTAGTCAGTGGAATGTTGATGGCTTATGTCATAAAGTCTGAAAGTTTAACCATCACTTCTATACAGCAGTAGTTTGTATGGCAGCTGTTGTTGCTTGTGAGTCATAAGTAGTAATCTTGAGATCATATCAGTAAAATGTTATGCTATACTCTCACCATTCAGTTTGATATACAGTACACAAAAAATGTTCCACAGAAAAGTTTATTTACTAACAGTTCAGAGGGTTTTACATTTTTATTGTTGCTAGTTTTCATTTTCTGCATCTGTAAATCTACTCTTTAGTTATTTCATTTCTATATATAGTCAAGAAAGGAAGATGTTTTAATACTCATATAAAAAGCCTGTAAGAATTACTTGTAGTAAAATTCAGTATCTAAACAAAATGCATTTAAGATTTAGTGTCTTGAAACTTTACCGGAAATAAAAAGCATGTGCTCTCCAGTGGATGAAAGCTGATAATCCAACTTTTCCCATATGAAAAATATGGGATTTCAAAAACAGAATAATTGTAAACATAATTGTTATAACCATTGTGAACATGATTATAATGTTATGTTGCTTGTCCAGCTCCAAAAATTAGAATAGTTCTGGAAGAGGAAAACCTTAGCTTTTGGCTTATAATTTTTGGTTATTTAAAAAAACAAACAAACAAAAAAAAAACAACCCACCACCCCCAAAAAACCAGAACATTCCTGGGGAGTTTGCTTTAGCAGTCAAGAAGTAATCTGCTTGCGAAGTGACTGCTTTTTTATCACTGGTGTATGCAATTTAAAAAAAGGACTATTCTACTTCACAGAACTGATAGAGTTGAGGAGAGAAAAGGATTGTTTTCCCTTCTGGATATGTTTGTGATGAATACCCTTCACGTTCTATTTTTGTTTCTGATGGAAAGATCAGGGGTAAATCTACCAGGAGAAGAGACAAAAACATGTTGGAGAGCATATTGGAAATGCTTTTGGTGCTGTTGATTGTGTTGTTAGTTTCCACTCACCTGGCTTCATTCAAGGAAAGGTTACGTGTGTTAACATATGTATTTTATAATTAAGACTGTCATGGAGGTGTCCTGCAAAATGCATTAAATAGTCATGTGGGATTTTTCATGCTAGGTGTTTGAAAATTTTTTTCTGTACTTGGTTTATTTACTAAAAAAAATGAAAGTCGGTTCCGAGCTGCTTTATAAGAGAGCCTGTTATTCTAATCTTTAGCTTGCCTCAATTTTCTCTGCTGTTATTAGTAGGATGCTATATTAGTAATTTTGCTCATAGTGTAGTAGATTCTGTGATTATATAGAAGTGCCCCCTGAATTGTCCTCCTCACTGGGAGGAGCACTCTGATGTGCAGTGCAGTGAGAAGAATTCCACCTTAGGAACTCCATTTTTAGATTTTTCAGTTATTCCTAAAATTTGTCTTCAGATGATTTTGTAGATATTTGAAACACATAAAAGTACTAAATGCATTGGCCCATATCATGTATCTGACATCTTGCACAACTTTTTCCTGGTTTTGAGCATTTTTCAATAGGAGACAGATGCTACTCAAGCGACATAGTTAAAAAAAGGTTTTTGCCTAATGGCAGAGGATACATAAAGAAAAACAACCTCTTTTTTTTCCTCTGCTTCTGCCAGTGTTCACCTGTATTACCATCATTTTTTTTTGCCCTAGAATAAAATAGCATTGACAGTGAAGCATTATTTCTGAATTGCTTGGGTGTGAACATCAGATGTAATTAAGTAGGAGACATTGCTCTTCATATTTTATGGTGATGGACAAAAGTGAAAGGATTGTGAATGAAATTCAAGTATGTTCCTTGCACTTCCATGGGAATCTACTTAGAGGTGTTGGAGTAACAAATTACAAATTAAAAACCTTGTTGCTTTAAGAAAATGAGAAATATTTTATTTTCAAGTCCTTCAAGCAGTAAAGTCACAGGCATCACACAGGTTTATGTTGTGCTTAATGTTTAATCTCACTGTAGTGAGGAGTGCAGCTAAGATGAAATGTAAGTAAAGAAAAGTATTGGAATAGCTTTCAGGGTAACTTCCCAAAGTTATTTTATGTGTCAGTAATATCAGGTGAAATATTGACTCTTGAGTATTGTATTCATTTTCACTCCCTTTATTCTCTGAAACAAGATTGAAGAGAAATTAGTAGAAGTTTTTCAAGAATCTAAGTAATAGAAATGATGACTTCTGTATGAAGGAATACTAAAAAAAAGAAGTTTAAGCATCATAATATATATGACTGCAGTTTGAAGAATGGAGTAAAAATAATATCTTGTCAGCTCAGTATGATTTCTGTAGATATTTCTAGTGTAATCCATTAATTCCAGTGGAAGCTTTTACCTACACTCCATAGAGATCCTACAAGAGTAGCATGAAATTATGAATGGAGAAGCCTAATCCATATGGATTTTCCTGCCTATCCTCTGCCATGAAACAAGATGGAGTAATTGAAATACCACCATAATGCATTTGAAGTAAATCAGGTAGTGTTGTTCCAGCACACAATTAGCCAGTGGTGTCCTAATGGCCACTGCAGTTTGTCTATCATTATATTTCCAGCTATACATAAAACTGCTGAGAAATTCTCTTGCAATAGGGAAGGAAGAGTGTTGTGCCGTGTTTTGTTTACTGATAGTACACAGCTAACTGTGGCTGTCAGTGAGCACTCAGACTTTCTTTTTAAAATTGCTGTGAATGTTTGTACTTTTGCCAGTTAATCTGAGAGTAGGAATGCCAGTGAGTGGAATAAAATATGGAAAATAATGCTGTGTTTTATATAACACCTGCCATACTATAGAATGCTAAAGCACTTACTAAGTAGATGCTGAGATGGATAAAATGTGATAGTGCCTATAAGCAAATGCATCACCTGCTAAGCTTTCAGCAGTATAACTGGCATAAAGCCATGAGCACCATTAAAACTTCTACTGAAAGAAAGACTTGGATAGACCTCTAAGGAGTAAGCCTTTAATATGTGCTTCATTAAGAAAAAAAGTGATAATGATAATAGAAATTATAACAAACCACAATAATGCTGGAAAGACCTTGAGATACTAACTAGTCTGGCCCCCAGAGCAGGTTGAATTTTACACCTGTTTCTTTTTAGCACAGCTGTTTGGAAATCTGCATGAAATAATAAAACTACAGTAAGGTCTGTACAAGCTCTCTCTTACAACATGTCACTGTATTTGTACAAAGAGTTCTCCTTTTAACTTACACAAATTTTTCTAACTTTGGTTTTGGTAGGTGAATTGTTGCATGTCCTAGCTGGGGTGCAGTGGAGACAAGGTCATCCCAAAGAGTGTGCTACTTCTCTCAGATCTGATGATGATGAGGAAAGTGCCTTTAATTTGTTTTCCTCTCTGGCTGTATAGTCCTGGTATATTTGGTCTTTCACATAATTCCTTCTTTGAGACCTGTAATTTCTGCTACTGTCTTAGGACACCTCAGAAAGTTTTATATTTTTTTATAAATGTTATGCCAAAAATTTGACTTATTTATTCCTTTCTAAACAGGACAGGAATGCTTCCTCTTTTTTGTGGTATATATTACTGTTTATATAACCATATGCTGGCTCTTTCCTTTTTTAAAAATCCCATTTTGAACTCTTATTGAGCTCATGGTCTGTTACAAGCCCTGATTCCCTCTGAGGAAGGTGTTGTCTAAGAGTTTATTGCTAGCTCTGCTGTCGCTGTGCAGCTGGCTTTGACAAAGTATGGAAAGTTGCGTTTGCCCCTGATGAATTGTTCTGTTATTTTTATGACCACTTCTCTAGTTTGACAGAATGATTTTGGGTTCCAGCCCTGTTATCCAGCATACCTGCAGTCTTGGCTCTTGATGATCAGCAGATTTAAGCATGTCCTCTGTTCAGTTCTGTAGGTTGCTAATGGAAACACTCCCTGAAACTGGCCCAAGTTCAGATGCTTGCAAATACCCACTCAGCAAACCATTTTGTGTTTGACAGAGAGTTATTAATGATTTTTTTGGGTCACAAAATCAGATTTTGCCTTCATTCACTAGTTGCTTGCTGTAGAAAACACCTGCATATGAGAAAGCCTGTTTGTGGGAGTCAGCTCCCTTTTCTTTGGTAATACAAGCTGGAAAGCATAAAAGGGAAATTAGGAATCTTGTGGTTTCTGGCCTGTGCTACTTTTCCCCCACTGTTTCTCAGTGGGGTAGAATAAAAGCTGAAATTTTTAATGATCTGATGATGCATAAGGAACAAGTAGGGGCAGTTATTAATCAGCACAAGATAGGACTTGATTTTTGCTAAATGATCTCATAGCATAACAAGAAAAGTTGGAGGTGCTTGTTTGCACATTAGTAGCTATGAATTTGCCAATAGTTGAGTGGTCAGATGAGAATATTCTGTGACTGTTCTAGTAGCTTTAATAGTCAGGTTTCTGTTGGACTCCTGAAATTAGAGGATGGTTATAACAATGCAGGGCACAGTTGCTACAGAAGAGACAGATATGGAAGCATCCTTTCAAATATCAAGGAATAGTGTTTTATTTCAGAACTTATATTTCACTTTTCACTGGTGTGTGTTTTGTGTCATTTGTATTTATTGTAAGAAGTATGTCATGGACTGAATTCTATGTTCTGAAGGCATGTGACATACTGAAAAATACACAGAATTCAATGTAAAATTTCCTTTTTTTTTCTCTCCTTTTATTTTTTTTTTTTCTCCGAGAGAGAGGGCCAAACAGCAGCATGACTACATCTAGATAACAAGTCATTGGTGTTCTTCCTGTAGATGATTTCTTATTTGCCTGTGGAATTGAAACAAACACTAATTAGGATAAATCCAAGTCTGCTGGTATTTACACTAATTACCCACAGATTGCTAATAATAAACTTGTGGTTTTTGAGTGAAATAACAGAAATTAGCATGGCAGTTGTACTTACTGCACTAAATTTGATGCACATGGAACTTAAATTGAATAGTGTGGATACCTTCAGGATGGAGATGAATGTGGTAATTATATGAACAGTTGAATGCAGGACGTTCCTATGGAGATGTGATTTTATTTATACATAATATTTTTGAGTGTATCTGGTATGTCAAAAGGCTGTGTTCTAAAGTTCTCAGTAAACATATTTGAGTTCAGGCCTTAAGCTGCAAATTTGTGCTGTGTGAGATACATGTAGTGTAGGAGTCAGGTATCAGAACTATGTATGATTTTGTAGTTATCTTTTTAAGGCTTAACCTGGCAATGAGTTGGGTGCCACCCTTCTGCAAAGTGGTGAATTTCAGCCTTAAGTGTGAGTATATGTCATCATTAGACACACCAAAATATACATATCTGCTATTTCTTTTGCAATTTACAGCAAACTTGTAAAAAGTGCTACAAAAACCACATCAGGTTAAAAGACTGCTGAAATTTGCCTCTTCTTTTTTTGATGAATCATTATGATATACCCACTTCACATGGTATCCAATTGATCATAATAGCAGATAATTAATTTGAAAGTATGAAAGAGACATTAGAAGAGCTTTCCCTAGTTTGCTATTCTTCTGGGAGAAACTGGCTTTAAAACTTTAAGGAAGAAAAAGGTCTTATTGAGTGCTTTACAATTATTTTATCTTAAGTTCATGTAGTGCTAAGGAAGACTGAATGCCCACAACAGGTCTATGACAGCAATGATAACGCAGGAAACGGGTTTTCCTCTACTTCTATCTTAATTAAGTAGGATCAGCTGAAAAGCAAAAGGCTGTAGTTTTTTATTATTATTTTTTCTGTCTGCCTGTATGCAGTATTTATCTTCTGTAATTATGAACAGAGGTGCTGATTGTAGTGGTGTATTTTACATAAGATTTTGCAACAGTCTGTGATGGAAGACCCCTCCACTGGATGTAATTCTTCCTTAACTGATGTTGAAATGTTAACATCATGCCTTGATTGCTTTCCTTTCCCTTGAGCTGAGTTTCTAGTAAGAAGCAAATGAGAACTGAAAAGACTGACTTCAGTTTCATTTTGTTTAAATTCTAGTCTTCACAGCTCTTCGGTAAACTTTGCTATGCAGTGAACTCACTCAACTTTTTTCCCAAATAACTTGCTTTAGAAAAAAAGTTAATTTTTTTGTGGCATTGCTCTTCAGCTTTGAAGAAAAATTTAACATTCCTATCTAGTCTATTGATCCTTATTTATCACAACTCCTCTCTGTGGTGTCAAGAAGTGAGCCACACACTGAAAGCAATCAGAACTGCTCGAGTCAATCTAATTATTCTACTCTGTCCCCCAACAGATGACAGAGAGAAGAAGTGGAAAAGGAGAGTTTCTAGCCTAGATGCCAATGAGTGCATTGGAATGGCAGAAAATTAAATGCCAGAAAGGTCCAAGGTAGCAGCTTTTACTTTCAGAATTAAAAAACCCCTTCATCTGGAGACTTTTCATCCTTGGCTGGTGGGGTAGGAACATGTAAAGAACTGGAAGTGTTTAGTTGTAATTTACAAATATGAAAGTGTCACATGCAAATTGAATTTAGAGGTACTGAAGTTAGATGTTTGTGCAATTATGCATAGAAATCGTTGCCGTTTTGCTCACATGTTTTTGAATAAATTGCAAGTTCACATTTGGGCATTCAGTAGGTTTGTAGATGTTCATCAGATGTGATGAATATGATTTTGTCTACTCAGCCTCAGAAATAGCATCCAATATTAATATCTTAATAATTTGCATAGAAAATAAGACGATGTGCTATGCTCAGTCAGATTTTGTCATATCATATTGTAAGCTGGACAAATTTCCTGTGAATCTTTTGATTCTTTGAGTATATGTAGAGTAGTAGCATGAAAATTATATATTTTTAAGACCAAATAAGGTGGTAACTGCAGAGAAAAATACCCCCAAAATAAAAACAGAGTCAATCCCTATGTGTTTACATGATAGCCTATAATTGAGAAATTGTACCTTTGAACTAGCAGGTACCAAGAGTAGAACAATTCTCAATCATCATTTTTATTTACTAGCTCTGGACAGCAGTCCCTGAAATTCCAGGAAGGTAATATGAGAGTTTTGTAGTGCAAAAATATTTGCACACATGATGAATCTGTGGCTGAGTTAGATGTTGTGTGGATGCTGGTTATGTCTTTCTTTGCTAAATGAGACCTGATTTTCCTAACCTGCAGCTTATTGTAGCAGTAGTCTTTTGATTTTATGTGTGTGGGGAAGAAGGGTTTACCATAAGGCTAACTCATTATGGCCTTCTCAGGTCCACGTAGTTTATTCTGGATTTAGCAAATCACTGTTTCCTACCTTATTGCACTTTGAGACCTATGTCTCTATTCAATAATGATTTGGTTTCTAAGCATATTATAATGCTTTTAAATTACACTGTGGATTTGCTTTTTCTCTGTCCACTGGTGATCCTAAAGATTATAATGTAGGATTATTTAGCACTAATATATGGTGTCTGTCACTTCTGACCTCACATTTCTTTCTCATTGCTTATGCTGGCAGTACTAGACATGACAATTTTCCTTTCATGTGCTGTATCTTCATATTTTCTCTTTAATCTTTCTGGATTCAATGGCTGTTACAATGTGTGGAGTAGTCAACATCTTCTTGCTGTTTTGTGACATTGGTGAGATTTATTTTCTTTTTCTTTTACTCTGAAGTTGTTGTGGGCTTTGTGTGAGCTCTGCTGAGAAGGTTCTGCAAAACTCTTCAGCAAACGCTGGCTGCTGTACCAGGCTGGCGCCAAGCATTTTGTCCCCTGCAAAATCATAAGGCTGGTGGTGTGCTGTGGCTTTTGGCCAGATTTTCACTGGTAAATATGACTAAAAAACTCTTCATTGCTTGCCTTGGATCTTGTGATGTGTTGTGTTTGAATCTCAGATGACTCTGTTAGTTCTCACAACTGATATAGGAGAGACAGTCCCTATGTAATACTCTTTTCCCTGGCTGGGCTGGGAGGCTGACATGACTCACTCTGCAAAATTTGAGGCAAGAGTGGCAGCGGGGTTAGGTACAATGTGAAACTTCCCCAAAAGAGGTCACCAACAGAGTTTGGGAGATGACAAGTTGACTGTGAGCTGACAGTGAGTGCCCTTAGAGCCAGGAGCGCCAATGTTATCCTGGGGTGCATTGGGAAGAATATGGCCAGCAGGTCGAGAGAGGTGATCCCGCCCTTCTGTTCAGCCCTGGTGAGCTCTGACCTGGAGTGCTGTGTCCACTTCTGGACTCCTCAGCACAGGAAAGACAAAGAGGTCCTGGAGAGGTTCCAGTGGAGTGCCACAAAGATGATTTGGGGTCTGGAGCATCTCTTATGAGGAGAGACTGTGGGAGCTGGGCCTGTTTAGTCTGGAGAAGAGAAGACTTAGGGGGCATCTCACTAATGCATATAAATTTCAAAAAGGCAGATGCCAAGAGGAAGAGGTGCCAGACTCTTTACAATGTTGCCCAACGATGGGATGAGGAGCAGTGGCCATAAAACAAAAAACACAAGAAGTTCCATCTCAACAGCAGGAAGAACTTTTTTATGTTTTGGCTGGCAGAGAGAGCACTGGAACAGGTTGCCAACCTTAACAATTCTGTTGCTTCTGTGGTATAATTTCCTCATTGAAGTAAATGCCTTGTCCTTGGTTTTGTAATGATGGTGACCAGAGGTGAAATCCTGTCTAAAAGATGACAATTTGTGAATGCCATGCTGGGTTTTAGGCCAACCCTGCCATGGGACAGGTACAGCAGCAATGGTCAGTCCACCCAGTTTTGCCTTTCCCTGTTTGCCTCAATAAAGCTTTATTTATATACCTTCCCATCTTCCCTAAGTGTCTCCTCTACATTTGATCTCTCCTGATCATACTAAGTACGTAATTGTAATTACAACAGCATTGAAGTTTGAGCCACAATACAAGCAGAGCAATGACTCTAATTCTTGTGCAAGGAATGTAGGTTTGAGCCTTAAAAATCTGCACATCCAAAGAGAAGATTGTTTCAATGGGAATATCTCAGTATTTCTGAACTGTTCAGTGTAGTTCCTAATGGGCAGTTCTGGCAAGCTGCTTTCAAAACATTTTGATTCTGTTCACAGTAGCAGTTATACTTGTTAAACTGTTGATAAAATGATATTGCAAACAACAAAAAAATTCTGAACATGGAGAAAAATGGCAATATAGTCAAAACAATTTGAGAAAAAAAAAAGGTGAAAGCCAAGATGTTGAAATATAGTGCTTTTGACTTGGGAGCTGCTGCACTAATGGGTATAAATAATGCAATAGTTTTCCCATGGGCATATTGTAGAGCTTAACTGGTTAATGGCTGAAAAGCACTTTGAGATCCTGTGTAGAGATATGCTTTGGAAAAGCGGAGTGCTGCTTAATGAAAGTATAAATACTGCTGCATCATACTCTTCTGGGTATGTCATTTGGTGTCAATAGTGATTAAACCTATGGATCACATTGTTTGGCATATTTAACATTTGGCAGCTACGTTTTGGTAAATCAAAATAAATTATTAATTTTTTTGATTATTTGATCATACTGTTTGACAATAATTTTCTTATTTAGTGCAAGTTTTAGATTACTTTTTAATGTACCATTATGCTTTGGATGCTTTTCAGGTTTGCTTACAGTAAAAGCTAGCACTGTGTACTTAAAAGCTAAGCCTTCAAATTTATAATATAAAGAGTGCTATATAAGATATTGTATACCTGGCCCTAGAACATACTACATTATAATTATATAAAAGTTAAAAATAAATATCTAAAACATGGAGTTGGACTGAAGTGTTTTAAATCTTCTGTAAGTTCCTCTTAAGGAGAAATGATACTTGGAAACACCTAGAAATGATTTAGGTCTTCAGTCTGTTTAGGGAATATCTATATTAGCATCTGATTTGACAGAGTGGTTGCAATTTTGCCTTTGCTTTTCTTTACTATATTTTGTGAGAAAACCTCAAGAAGTGTGTGATATTTTTTGTTCTGTATGTCTTTCCCCTATGGGAGTTGGGATTTTTTTTCCCATTTTCTTATGTGAGTTTTCAATAATTAAGTGGCTTCTGTCATGACAACACCTTTTAGCTCACATACTACCTGGTAAGCAAGTTTATTTGCAAAGAATGTCTCTAGTAGAAATGTCTCTACTGGTGGAATCAATACTTGAAAACATGAATTCTAGACCTAGAGCAGCTCATAGTTCCTTTAGAAGTTAGTATCTGTTACTACTGAGTGTGATGTTTTACTCACTCATTAATTTACTGTTTCCTTCCAAAGCTTATGAATGTGGACAGGCAAATGAAAGTGATTTTAACATTTCTTTTCCTTCCTGTTTTCTCTTTCAAGTGCTTAATGTGCACTGCCCTAGCTTGGTATCTTTTTGCTAACCCCTTTGTATGGCTGCCAAGTTTTCTTGCATAATTTCCTTGACAAATAGCTTACTCATAAATATTTCAGGCCTGTTCCTACCAACCTCAGACAAGTGGTATGCCCCAGGCAGGGAAATGTAGTTCCTTCCTTAGGAGCCTCCTAATCTTTTCCTTAAATGCTTTGTCAGAGCCCATGACAGATAAATGAGGATGGTGAAGTTCAAACTAGAGATGACTTATCTGTACACACGTGACCATACATTTTCCAACTGGGAGGTGTTGTACTGGAGTGGAGTCTCAGCTGCAAACATCCACATATTCTCTTCTTTATCCGTCCTGAAGCCTGTGAGACTTATTGATTCTGAAGGGAAATCCGTAGAGATATTTCTCTTTCTTTTTTTTTTTATTGGCTGTTGAAATATACATAGTCCTGATAAAGGCTCTGTCTGTTCACACTTTCATTATTTCTATAACAGAGACAGACCAAGGAATGATACCACAGCTGAGTTAGAGATTGAATTGAGACCAAGTTCATATCACAGCTAGGTCTGAGGTGCAGATCTCTGGTGATATTTTGGCTTAAGATGATAGCAAATTTGTGAAAGTGATTTCTTTAAAGCTTGATGTGACAGAAAATTGATATGACATAAACCTTAAAATATTCCTGCTGCTATTTAGGGTTGAAACATCCTAAGAAAGACTTGTTCAATTTAAGTATTATTGATTACATAAATATTACAACCATGAAATAACTCCTGGGTCCAAAACACTAATTATGTTTGTTATTTTATAATAATGCTTAAATTATTCTAATTACACTATGTTGGCTAGGGTATTACTAAGGAGGGCATCTGGACATCTGTGGTAAGTCATAGATTTCCCCAGTACTGCTGAAGAATGGAATTAGAATCAGTACTATGGGGATACAGCAGGTAAAGCTGAAGACTTTCTCATTTGTGGATGAACTTAGTGATTCATGTTAGCTGCCCCCTCTGGCATGTCCAATCTAAATAATTTGGGTTCCTCTGCTGTCTTTTGCACTATTACCGAGTCTGCATATGTCCCATTCTTGGTATACAATAACTTTAAAAAAAAAAGGAAGTATTACACCCACTTCCTGTTAAGGCAGGATGAGTTGTCTGTATTTTATTATGCCCAAATGACGTAGCTAATCGGTGAGAACTAGGAAGGTCCCCCACTACACATAAATACTGCCAATATTTAATTTCTAAACAAGTTTTTGTGGGTTTTTTTTTTTTTCTCATATAAAATTCTATAGGAGTAAAATTCTTTGTGGTGTATGCCTCGGTAAAAAAATATAGATAACGAGTTGCAGATATTGAGGGGAAAAAAGAGAGTAGACTAGATAGTGGTAATCTTAACTGCACTGAGAATTCTATAGGTACTTAAGTGTGTCTGTCCCTTTCATCTGACAGTTATTTACAAATGCAGAAAGCTGTTTGGCAACATTTTCAAGGCATTGGAAAAAGAATATTCCCTCAGCAGCCAAAGGTAGTGTTTTTTCAGATTGCATTCCTTGAAAAATGGATATTTTAAAAGCAGCAGACACATTTGAGAATATTTAGGAGTAATTTCTGCATTGCATTTTCACAGTATGTAATTTGTAATGTAATGTATTTAAACAATGTTTTTGTAATGAGGATTTTCCCTTAAAATATGGAATTGACTATTAGCTGTTTTGAGTCATTGTGGAGGTAAGGAAGAACACAGGAATGTTGGCAGGAGATCAGGTCACAGCTGTCTAATTTAGGTAATTCTGTGTGTCTTAGTCATCATGCACTGTTGAATATTAACACTAAAGGACCTTATTGACATTTCTTCAGTAAATAACAAACTGTTTTAGTTTGTGAAAAACAAAATCAAGAAATAATTAATGTATAAATGATAGAAAACCAGATATTGTTTCTGAGTAGGGGTGATTTTTCTTAGTTTAATCTTATGTCAAGCATATATATATATATATTTGCTTATTTCGTTTTAATTCATCTGTTTTTTAAAGTCCAAAGGAAAATAGTGTGGTTAGGCTTTTCACCTTTTACTTCTGAATTTTGCATGTTAGAGAGTTTGATGCCTTTCCACCTACCCAGAAGTCTGAATTTGTTTGCCTTTGGTCTTTAACTCCTAATGTCATTTATGCTGTATACATTCATCTTTTGAAAAATTATATACTGTCTCAATAATTCAGCAATTTGATGTACTTGATGAGCTCGCTGGTCACAAATTCCAGTGTGTGGATACTCCTAATTGCTTAAAACCAGTTCACAACAACTTGAAATCTGATTATATCAGTCTTTGAAATGGTCTCATACCAGTTGGCAGCACAGCTACAGAGTTTGCAAGTGTTTTGGCAACTGAAATGCTTTTTACTTGCCTTAAATCATATGTCTAGAAGCATTATCCCTTTAGTAAGTGGGAAACTTATGTATAAACCTGAACAATCCTGGGGCAACACTTTTTAGCAGGGAAACCAGAGCCTGTAGCAGCCTTTGGATGCCCGCAGGGAGAACTGAAACTTGTTGCAGTGGGATAGCATTTAGTCTTCATTTGCAATATCCAGCCTGCTCTGAATGGTGGTGAGTGGACACAACGAGTGATGCAAGACATTTTGAAATGGGTGCTTGCCCAGCGGGTGTGTTCTCTTGTCCCAAAGACTTGCTGTTCACTGTGGTTATCTTGGCCCGTCCTGAAGGAGTGGTGCAGGTGGTTGGAGGTGTGTCTCAGCAGTGTGGGCCACACACTTTCTGTGCTTGCCTCCAGGTGCTCACGTGTGTAAGACAGGCCATGACATGCTGGCCTTTGTTCAGGCAATCAGCATCTTCCACAGAACTGGAAAAGGAGCATGGTTGTTAATACCTTTCGTATTTAAGAAAGTCGTATATGTAGCACTGAGAGAAAGCAGGATCTTGCCTTATCCCAGGAAAGGTTTTTTAGTTTTCTCTCTCAATCTTGCAAGCCTCAGAATGTTGCTGAAGGTGGCATCATGATTCATGTATCACCATTACAGAGCAGACAGCCAGCCAGCTTATGACATATTTTTTCTTCAGTCAAGAAAAATAATAAAAGAACAAAATAATAACAAAAAGTTATTCAGTGTGTTTCTAGAACTTACTGGCAGATTAATATCTAGATGAACGCCAAGTACCTGAAAAAGTGAAGAGCCAAATACTTGAAAGCTATATTATCTTGCCAGTGCTTTGCAGTTCATGTAGTACTTTAATGGTGTTTAGCTATCATCAGGGATATCTGATAATATTCTGCCCTTGGAAGGTCAGATTCTAAAATGGATCCATTCTAAGTTATCTGTAAGGCTATTTCAGAAGTCTGTGTGTATTATATAAATTCAGCATGCTCAGTAGAAGTCTGTTCTGGCATGCAGCAGTGTATCATGATTTTCAATTGAGCATTAAAAAATCCAAGCTTGTTATTAGTTTTGCATGCAAAATAATTTGTGTTATATCCTATGCAATGCAGATATGGTCATGGCAATACAATGATATTTGCTGCTGTATGCCTACATAGTTTTCAAAACTAAAATTCAATGCTTAGCTAAATTGCTAAGCACACTGGTAAATGTCCAATTTTAGCAGCCTAACATATGTTTATAATTTTTGTTTTAACATATGTTATGTTGGTTGAACTCCCCTCCCCACACATACGGTAGATAAAAGCTGTCACATCACAAAATGGTGGCAGCCCAACTTTTCTAACATTTTCCATGGCACTTCAGAATCTTGCATTAATTAACTATTCTTGGATAGGAGACAGACTCTCATCTTTGTAGAATTTTGGTTTCAAACCCGTCATGTACTTGAGTTTATGTATGCAGTAGCCCATCTGTGTTTCTGCAGCCATAAGCTGTAAAAAGCACAGGGCAGAGAGAAAAGCGGTCAGCAGGAGCGAGGGTGCCCTTGGCTCACAGATGCAAATACCGAGCAAATGGCCCCGAAAGCTGGCCTGTTTGGGCACTGGTTTGCTCAAACAGGAGCATTCTCCCTCTTCCACTTTTACAGGAGAGGTGAGTGAATAAAACAGTGTTGGTGCACAGCACTGTGTCTTTTCATTGTGAGATGCTAAACTACCCCTCTTTTCTCCACCTTTTTCAAAGCAGGTATAAGGAGAAATTTCACTGAGTCTACGATTATTTCCTAAACCTCAGCTGGGTAGTGGAGAATTGTGACAAATACCACTGCAGCTGTGATAATGCTGTCTTAATCCTTGCTGCACTATGACATGGAAACCTGGATTTAGACATGAAAGGACATTCCTTAACAGTACAGCGGTATGATCCCTTATCACATCAAACTGCCTTTTGCATATGTTCTAAAACCATGGTATTTTTTGTCTGATGTATTATGTCTGCTGTTTCCCTGTTGTCAGGCTCCTGACAGCATGCACTTCAGCATGTGTAATGTCTGCTGGGCTGCTGCGTGGGGAATGGTTGGTTTTCTGTGGGGGAGGAAGGAGCCTTGCCCATCAATTGAAACTGCTGTAGAAATACAAAAATGGACATAGAAATGGCAAGTGTGGTCAAGTATCAGTATGTACAGTGTGGACAGGGTTATTCTTATGCCTTCATCCCTGGTGGTATGGATGCCACCTCTTGCTCTCTGGTCTGCCTTGGAGCTGCTCAAAAGCTCATGCCCAGGTGCAAGCGCATTGGCACAACATAATGGATGATGCCATTCCTTTCCAAGACTAGAGTTGTAGTAGACATCTCGATGTGGAGACTGAGGTACAGCAGCCTGAGCCCATGGAGCTTCAGGGGAGCTGCTCAGGTACTCTGGAATGTGGCAGTGGTGGTGTCTGGCTGTGGGTGTGTGCAATGGGAGGTGTTGGGCCCAGTGCTTGCCTGTCTACCTGCAAAGCTTTGAGAAACCCCACGGAGACCTGCCAGCAGAAAAGCCTGCTTCTAAAAGCCTGCATCCAAAATAGGATTTCTAAAGCCATGCATCTGCATCCCTGTGTTGGATGCCAGCTGTGAGCTGGAGCCACTGTCAAACCCAGAGTGTAGGACTCGCTGGTGATGCTGATGGAAGGCTTTGCCATCTTTGGATGGTAGGTGCCAGTGGTGGTTGTTCAACTTCTATTTCCCGTTTATGTATTTGTTTTCAGCTACAGGACCTGCAGCTGCTGTTTGGCTCGCTGTTCTTGTTAGCTGGCTGGCAGGCCTTGCTGTGGGATTCAGGTTTTGTCAGTGTGCACAGAAAAAGGTTTTGTTTCCCTGCCAAATGAAAAGCATGGTGGAAATAAAGGAAGAAAATGGTAAATTTACACTGCTTTTCCAGACATTTAGATAAACGTAGACAGAAATAAATAGACATAAATGCATAAACATCTATTTATTATAAGTGACCATAAGTAATTAGTGTATTCTTAACACCAGGTATTTATTGCTAGAAGAAAGGTAAAGAGATGTCTTTATTTTCCAGTCGTGCTCTCTGCCTTGGTAAACATTGCTTTGATTTGAAGACTTTGTGTACAGTCTGCAGAGTGTAAACATATTTTACTTCCTTTCTTCTCTGTGGTTTCTCTGCCCAAATGTAAGTTATCACCAGTTGAGTTGAACTAAGTCCAATGCCATATTTCTGTAATGATTCTGAAAGAGGAATGCGTGACTCCTTGGTGAGAGAGGGAAGCAGCAGAGGATTGGCAAAAGACTTCAGTGTTTCTGTGCTAGGGGCATTTTCAGTGCTTGCTTTTTGTTGTTTGCAGTACTTGGATACTGAATAACTCATCAAAAAACTATAACTTACTGCTCACATTACTTACTGCTCATATTTTGCTTTGGATTAGAATAATAATGCAGGTAACAATGCCATTCAACTACTTAAGGCACAGACATAAAGTTAGGATGAAGCCTGTGATACAGGTTCACCTGTAGGTTTTTCTCCTGTACAAGATTGTGAGAGATATATATCACTTGCTCAGAAAAAAGAGTGTTTCTGAACTATAAGAAACTAATAGCAGGGTTCCTCATTACAAATACTGAAATATAATCAGGTAAGATGTATATACTAGGGTATATACAGATGATGTATATACTAGGGTCTCCCTTATAAATCATTAGTCTTAGACAAACAAACACAGTGCCCCCCCAATATTTGTGGTGTGTGTTCCTATTTCGTTTTCCATAAATTTATTATCATCAAAACTGTTTATGTGAAAGTTAAGCTTCTCATATGGTTGTCTGATTCTCAGAGGAGTGATATTTAAGAAAGCAGCAAACATCACAAGAATCATGATAAAGTTATGAGAGTTTTTTGTACATTACGGTTATGTGTAAGTTTTGAATTAAAGTTTTTAGAAAAATAAATGTATGGGCAGATGGTGATATTTACTTAAGTGAAGCTGAATTCATTATCTGACTAGGACTGGGTATTTCAAGCAGCTGTTTGAAGATGAGCACTCACTTTCCATGAAGGAGAACGTATGTTTCAGGAAAATGGAGTCTCTTTTCAAAATGTAAAACTATCCCTTGCTTAGCTTCTGTCAGAGTGGTTTCTGGTGTGTGTGTGAATTCATTTATTAAAGAACAGTCTCAGTAATCATCAAGAGCTAATTTGGCGGAATACTTTTTTGCAAACTCTTAGCTGCCCTCCTGCCAAAGGCAGTCATTCTTAAAAGTTTCAAAACTAGATAGAATTTGTAGCTGTTCTTTATTTTTAAAGATATTGTACCAGAGAAAGAAAATATTCAGTAATCTTACACTTCCCTGCCAGGTTTAATTTCTGTCTACCCAACTTGCCTTCATTTTGATTGATTGAGATACAATTGCTTGAGGAAATAGACCTATGGAAAACTTGCAGGTATAAGCCAGTAGAAAGCAAGCCAAATATTACCATGCTCCTTACCTTTTACAGATTTGTTTTTTTCTGGGACTCTCTATTCTAGTATGTCTGTTCTATTTGCATACATACTTCGAAGCGTGAGAGTATGAAAAATAGTCTCACCTTGTTTATTTTTTTACTTTCATTGTTTTCCTTATGTTCCTGTGGAAAGTTAGCCCAGATACTGTAATCGAAAAGATTGAAAGGTATCCCTTGAAGACTGTGGTGCATTTAATAATATTGTTTATGTCCTTTCTTCCCCTAGTTCTTTAAGATGACTTTCACAGAAAATTACTTTGCTCAGAAAACCTGTGGCCCTGTAATTCTTGGTTCATAGAGAAATACAAGCCAGTATGTTTGTAGCAGATGCCTTTCCTCGGTCACTTTAACTTCTAATGCCTCTGTTTTCCCCTTCCATAATAAGCAAAATTTAATGCTTAATTATTTTACTGGAACCTTTGCTAGTATTTCTGAAGCCCAGCTATAGATTTTCAAATAATTGTTCATCTCTGAAAATGGGCTTATGCATTAGGGAGTGACTGAAAGGTTCATCACTCTCAAAACCCTTTGGTTTTGGAATTATCTTTGAGCTCTACAGAGAATGCAGCTGTGTACATATGAAGCATAAAGCCTGTCTCTGAACAGGGAGGATGTGTAAAGAGGGCCCTTTGATGGAAAATGAGTTCTTCAATACAGACAACTTGAAGAATCTCATCGCTTTGCCTTCCTGGTATCTGACAAGCCTGCCTCCCCTGTACAGCTGTGGAAGCTGTGAAAGTAGCCATCCCTGGGGAACATATAGAAAAAGGGGTTTTGTGCTCACTGCAAAATCGTAACATTATCCATGACTATATGGAGTCTTTATTGTGAATCTTGTGCAATACTCATATGTGAATTTAATAAGCTGTTTATATATAAATATATGACTTGTCTGGCCATCTGTTTTTTCACAGTGGTTCAGAAGTTTAAAAGGTTAAACTGATTTTGTCTGGCACTAAATGAGAACTAGTGGTGATTGCACAGTGCGTGCCACATGCATCAGGTAGATGTGGAACATGTTCTGCAGCTTCTGCTAATGGGGGAGATGATATAGCAATAAGTTAATTGCTTATTATAAGCGAGTTTTGACTGCTGTAGGGCACTGTTAAGTTTCCAAGTTTCTCTTAAGTAATATTAGGTTATTGCTGCATGTTTTAATTGGATGAAAAATATTGTTTCAAAGAAGGCCTGATGTTTATTCATCTTTAAAGAGCATCATCTGGAATGGGGTTCAGGGTGAGTCTAGAGTCATTAATACTAGTGCAGTCATACAGAAGCCTGATAACTAAATAAAACATCCTAACTGAAATTTGACCACAAGGATATTTTCTGTCTTCTGAAGTCAAAAGAATGGTTTATAATGGGAACTTTGTCATACTAATCAAGCAAACATTTGGATTTATCTATCCCTAAGATAATAGCAATTCCTGCAGCAGCATTAGAGTTCCTAACTCAAATATTTTTGATTCCTTTTCTTTCTCTAGATAATAAAAAAAAACTTACAATGGCAATGCTCTGGAAATTCATGAGAGTAGCTAAGTATTCTAAAACAGCTTTATCACCAAAAGTAAAGGTAAGAGGAATTCCCACCCATTCAAGGCATTCTTCATCCAAGTCTGTGCCTTCAGATATTGCTGCCAGTGCACCCTGCTCAAATACTGTGGAACTGCTTGGAAAATCTTATCCTCAAGATGACTACAGCAATGTCACAGAGAAGATTCTTTCCAAGGTGGGGAAGAACTTGCACAACAGAAAACATCACCCTTTGTGGCTAATCAAGGAGCAGGTGAAGGAGCACTTCTACAAACATTACCTCAGTCGCCGAGGGACTCCGCTCTTCTCTGTTTATGACCGTCTTTCTCCGGTGGTTACAGTCCAGCAGAATTTTGATAGCTTACTTATTCCACAAAACCATGCCAGCAGAAGGAAAGAGGATAACTATTACTTGAATCGTGACCACATGCTAAGAGCTCATACATCAGCTCATCAGTGGGACTTGATACACTCTGGCCTAGACGCCTTTCTGGCAGTGGGAGATGTCTACCGCCGCGACACGATTGATAACACCCACTACCCAGTCTTCCATCAGATGGAGGGAGTGCGCCTCTTCTCCTGCCATGAGGTATGAATTCTCTAGATGGGGTGAAAGATATTTTGGTAAGTTGCTTGGTGTTGTGGTTGCTGCGAGCAAACTTCATCCACCTAAACAAGGTTTGTGCGCCTAAGCATGTTGCAGCAACAATGTTATGCTGCATATTGATAAAGATCATGTGCTGTGTCATGTAGCAATGGTTTTAATTTGTGAAAAATGTAGATGGAAAGTGTTGAATTTGAAAAGAACCATAAAATTCCCTAGGAAAATGTGAAAAAGTTGGGAAGACAATATTATTGAAAGCTAGTAAAGTGAAACATATCTGAAATGAAACAACTTGTTCAGTTAATGATCTGCACAACTCAATTCTATTTCTGTACAACTCTCTTCTGGTGAGATCACTTTACCAAACACTCTATCAAATTACTTCTTGAAGGACTCACTGGATGTAAGTTGTTACAGCTACTTCCAAAGTACGGTTTTCACTTTTCTTTTTCTTTTAATAGTGTCAACCTTCTGTAAATTAATGTCATTTTCTAGGGAATTGTTCCATTCTTCATTTCATCTTAAAGCTGCATTGAAGGATTCATCTGTTGCTGCCAATAGTTATATGTGTGTGGTGCATACGCAGCAAACCCATCGGAGTCCAGAGGCATCAGCTGAAGAGCTCTAGGTTGATGTCCAAGACTCTTAAGTTTTTATGTTTTGTTGGCACAGCTTGCATGTTCTGCAAATGCCTGGGTGTCATTAAGTACTCTGCTTCATCATTGATCAGTGGTAAATATAAGCCAGTTTGTTTTCCAAATAGTAATTGATTTGTATAATTTGTGTATGCTTGTAGCAATACTGCCAAATTCACAGTTCTATAACTAAAACTAGCTTATTCTAATAATACTGAGATGTAGACCGTTGTTAGTGTGCTTGCCAGCGGGTGACAGGAGCTTGGCAGAGAAGCCTGATGCCGTTGGATGCCTGAGGGAAAACTAAGGTAATCACAGAGCATTGCTTTCCTCCGTGATGGGAGGGGCTGGTGCTGCCTGCACTGCTCTTTCCACCCCGTGCAGCCGCTGCTTGTTCCACCGTGAGCACATACCTGCTTCTGCAGGTGTCCTGAGAGCTGTGTGGTGCTGAATCCAGCCTGCGGCTGCTTCTTCAGTAACTGCGGAATGGAAATACTGCAGACCTACTCTGCCTTGTTTGTTTGCTGTTTTTTTCCCATAGCCTGTTTCTGAATACGGTCAGGGTATATGGTATGCAGTACGGTGTGAAGAAAATACAATTTCTTAACCATTTTTGTTCACCACAACTTTTTTTTTTACTTGGGTAGAAGTTCAGTCATTCAGATGGAAAGTTTTTACTTGCCACATCAGCATCAACATCAAATAACATCAACATTCTTGCATGATGAAATTATTGCAGCCTTGATCTCATCACTGAACTGCTTGTTAATGAATATACCTCTTAAGAAATTTTGGCTTTAGTGATTGATTATTTCTTTCTACTCTACAAATTTAATAGGAATAACTGGGAACGGAGTTACAGAAACGTTTTCACTGACATGTTCTATCTAGAAATATACAAAGTTTAACAATCTAATTCATTGCACCGGAGATAGCTTCTTTTCTGGTCTTTCTTTTTCCCCAAGAAGATGATGGAGATATTATTGGAGAGCTTTCTGTACTGACGAAGAAAGAATAGTGGTATGGTGTACAATGTGTAAAGTGTTGTTTATTGGGCAAGAGAAAAAAATTATAAACCTGAGCATGATGTGATGCATCATTTTTTGCTTCAGTTTGTGTTTCAATACATACCCCTTTTTACAGTCATAATCACAAGAGCCTTGTGAAAAAAATGGATGTGTGATTGTGAAATTTCACTGGGAACTGTTTCTGTGTTTTGTATTCTGGTTGTCTGTTCAGAATAATCCACATTTAAATAATTCCAGAAGGAACTGTCTGAGCAGAACAAAGACTAAATAGAGGTAATACTACATGAGAGAAATACTCTGATATTCATTTATTTATACTCAAGCTGTAACCCACTGAGCAGAAACGTGTGACTGTCAGGGCCTGTTACCCTTGTCTCAGACTTTTCATTCCTAATCAGGCTACAGTCTCTGGTGAGAGGAAATTTGCACAAGTACCAAGGATCTGAATCTTTGGAACCAAAGGAAAAAATGTTAGCTCTTAGCTACAAGCCCTGGGTACATTTCATGTTATTGCCAATATAGTAATTTTCTATGCTATTGTCAGTTTGCTGCTCTAATTTGTTCTTTTGATTTTTATTTACATTATCATTCACTGTCTTCTCAATGTAAGTGACCACAGACCTAAGAAGATGGGAGAAGAAAGACAAAAGCCTAGAGTGATTTTATAAGAACTTGAATTTAGAGGAATTTGATGTTTGGTCTCAGTTTAGGAGGTGTGGGGGGAAAGTCAGTTAATCCTCAGCTGAAATTTTAGTTACAAAATATGTAAAAGATGTACAAAAGTGTGTCTCCTTTACAAATACAAAATTCTGTAGTCATGATTTGGTTAAAACTGCTGCCCTGTGATGGAAACCTTCAGCATAATTCTTTATGTCAAAGTTAAAATCAGCACATTAAAGTAAGATATGGGAAAACAAACCAAGTTTGGCAACTTTACAGTATTTATTCTGAGATATTTGTGAGCTATTTGCTTTTTTGGCTCTATTTTTTTTTTTTTTTGTGATGGTGGCTGATTGCTTTTTAAAGAGAGAAGTAATCTGTAATTCAAAGATGGGCAGATAACTGATCCATTTCTGCAGCTTTAAATGAGTGTAAATACTGAAGTACTAAAGAAATTCTCAGACTGACTCATTGATAAAAGTTAGACATGCTAAAATTTCTCATAAACTTTTTAAAAATGTCCTTGGCCTGCTATCAAGGGCCATCAGAAAATATGTTTAGACATGTTTTCTGTACATTGAAAAGTGTCTTAGGTGATTGTTATCTGAATGTAATATGTAGACTGCTTAGAAATTGACTAATATAAGTAGTTAAAACCAGACCAAAAAAGAGAATAGAATCTACTTCTGAATTCTGAACATAAAATGAGCCATTTTTCATAAACAGTACCCCCAAATTATATCCTTTTGTATTCACTTCCTCCAGCCTTCCTGTTTTTCTTCTAATTGGTGTTTGAATTTTTTTTTCCTTCTATGGTGTATGGCTTTTTTTCTTTTGGTTAGTGCTTTGGATTGGCAATTTTGATAGTGCTGTAGTTAGATTTGAACTGGCCAGTTTTCTGGAGGGATTATAAGAGAAATTATTTCTGTGCTATGCTGTTGCCTTTAGTGCAGTTCCATAATTTATAGAAAAAAGAAAAAAAAACCAACCCCAACTGAATTGCACTTTGTGCATGTCAGCCAGAAGAGGGAGCCAATATAAACCCAATGGCAGTCAGTGAACAGCTTTCACTTGATAAAAAATGTTTACACATTTGAAGGAGACTTCATACAGTGTTTTATAGTCTGTACTGAGTTATCCATAAATTTTAAGGGGAACAGATGCTAAAACATAGGAATTGCTCCTCTAATTTAGTAACCTTGTTCCAGTGGAGGCCAATACAAGATTGTTTGGATGAGAAACTGATGCTCTCATCAGGCTTGTTTGTGCTAGAAGTAGTAGGGATACGTCTTTATTCTCCATTGAAATGTTTATGGTGGAAATGGAAACTTTTTTGTTAGGATGCAATGGAAAAAGGGTAAACATTCTAGTTACAAAGAGAGGATTTCTCCTCCAAAGTACTATTTATAATTTTTTAAAAGTCAGTATTGTAGCTTCTTCTTATCTCCTGAAATGTAGGCTCTTGTTCTAGGTAATAGAAAATGAGTAGATTTTCTCTTTTTCATCTAAATACATACGCCTTTCTTTATCTTCCCATACTTGTGTACCTTGGCAATATTCCTGATGCATGGTTAAATAGAAAAAGACGTTGCTTTTATCCTTTTCTTTGTGGTTTGGGATGATGTGAACTCCTGATTGACCACTCATATGCAGTTTTGGGGTTTTTTTGAATCAGGTACCATGCTGGGTTTCTCCTTGGAAAACTTGAGTCTTTAGGATTAACTTCTCCAAAATCCTATATGTTACTGCAGCTTTGGACCCAGTGCTTTTGCTGTGGCATTGTATCAAAGAAAAACTCTTTCCTGTCTTCAGACCCTTTAAAAAAATCCTCATATGTAAAGGAAATTAAATCAATTTATAAAGTTCCAGGATCAGCCTATTTTATAGAGTGATTTGGAGGTTTTACAGTGTGCCTGAGAGTGCTTGTAGGTGTGAATGAGAGTCATAATAGCAGTGTTTAGGTAGGCACCAAGGAACACATTTTTTTAAAGGCTTAAATGACCAAGGAAAGCTACTGTTCTTAGTCCTCTAGAACTTATGGATAGGGTTGTGAGCAAAGCATCAAGCCCAAGGAGCCTGAGGGATGGCCCTCCTTTTTACAGGGAGCGGTGAGGGCGGTACAGGAGCAGAGGCACTTGAACTAGATCCACCTTGGTGAAAAAAAAGAAGCAGCAGCATTCCTTTGCTAGAATATTCCGAGGTGAATTTATTCCTGAAGCTGCAGTTGAACCGAGTGGTTGCAATGAAGAGCCTGGCTAGTTCAGGTGGAACTGATTTAACTTTTATGGTATTAATCCAAGTTGTGAACATTTTACTCATACAACGTTCTGACTTCATTATTTTTTTCAGGCTTTGTCTTACTTTTTGTTGTCTAGCTAAAAAATCCCAAACAAACCAACAAAGCTTTTCAGAATAAAGCAGTTGAATCTAGTCAATGCAATATTTAAATTGTGCAGGGAAAAAAAAAGAGCAAAGTGTCCACAAGTGTATTTAAGAAGTCTAAGGTACTTAAATGTAAAGGAATTTCTGCAGCTACATAAGCAGAAGTCTATCATAGATGTCTCATTATATAAGATATCTGTATAGCAGTGACACTTTTCCTTTCTGGTTTGAAAATATCTTCATAATTTTCTCTTTTCTTACAGAAGCACTTTGATTAGGTTAAAAAACCCCAAAATAATAGCCCTCCAACCCCAAAAAACAAGAGAAGTTACCATTCTTTGCTGTAATTGGAGAACTGGAGTGGAAGGATGTAGAAATTAAGGTGACAGCCTTCAAGCTTGTGGGTTGAAGTAATTTTTGCAATTTCCTGCCCCCCAAAATCCTTACTGATACACAGTGAAGAGGCTTCTGTCCTGTGGGTCGTGGCCTGTGTATCTCTTTGGTACCTGAAGCTGGCTGCATCAGGGTGTATGATTACACCTTGGAGCCTGACTGACACTAAAATTAGGTTTTTCCTCTATGAGTCAACTGTTGGTGGCATCATCTTCATAATTCCTGATCCATTGGTTGAGTCTTGAGTTGCACAGCACATTTAAAATGTTGTGGAAAGGGTCTGCTATTTGTAAGTAGATTCAGGGTGGTTCATTTTTAGAGATATTTATTAGGGCCGGTGAGTTAAAATGTATTTGGTATGGCAAGGTTGGGTGTAGTCACGTGCAGATCCTCATATAGAGATAATCTCAAATGCTGGTTTGCCTGTGAGTATAAGTACATGAGCATGATTTATTCATTATCTTAATCACTGGTGTATGCATGAGTGGCAGGAAGAATACACAACTGCATTGTTGAAAGACAGGAGGATATAGTTACAGATCTCTCTAATCTGAAACCTACTATGAATGCCATCCTGCAAAGAGGCACTGAATTTTGAATACTAAATGTATGGATAATGAAAGGATGTGAGACTAAAAAGTCTGTCAAGTGACTGAGGACACGTTGAGGTCTTTGTTTAAATCACAAATGTGACTTCTGCCCTTCATGCCAGGCTGACAAATATACTGGAATGTGCTTTTGAAGGACCACAGCTCCATTTGTACTTGTCCAGTTAAAACTCTTCTTGCCATAGCATGTTATGAAATTTTAATTTATTTTTATTATGAGCTTAACTGTGAGTAAACTTCATGCCACATGGTTAGGTCACTTCAATTCCTTTCTGCCTTCTCCTTTGTAATGCAGCATCAGTCAGATATGCTGATAAATCCTGCTAAGTATTAATTTTTCTGACTTCTTCATGGTGATACAATATTCAATGTTTTGCACACCTTCACTCAAAGAAAAATCTTCTTGTCCTTACACTAGACAGCGCATAGGTACTCAATTTATGGCTACAGGAAATGTCTTTCCTGCTTGTAGTAAAGACTGAGTGTATTTGATACAATAAGATAGTGCATGCTGTTTTAGTCTGCACTGAAGGAATGAATGCGCGTGAAAATGTTGTCTTGGATGTGTCAGTGTTTTATGCAAGATGTTAGGTATTTTTTTTTCTCCATTTTGCTCAGATATGTGTTTGAGAAAAGTTGACATCAAAAAGGAGCAACTGTAGGTGATTCTTCATTTTATTCAAGCTTTGACTTTCCTGGCTTTATGTCTACAGAAATGTTGAGTTATTTCTAATCCAAGACATGTACTTAGCACAGTTCAGTCGTTGTAATAGTGAAATTGGTGTATCGGTTTAAAGCTGCTCATATTGACATAGCGATGTCAGTGAATATAAAGTCAGGAATAAATATTAATACAACTGTAAGCTATCTCTTTTTTTCTTGGTATAACCCCATCTGCAGCTGATGGAGCCTCTGTGGAGAATACCAAAATGCCTCTCGGTGCCTGACTGTAAGGGGGGCTCTTGTCTTGTCCCTGTTTCAGGGATTTCCCTATGGCTGTGTTTTCGGAGCTTGTCTGAACCGGACTAGAGTCACGCCTGTGCCCAAAGTGACCCAGCCCTGCCTCATGTGCCAGCTCATCTCTTAGTCCTGCTACTGTGCTGATATTTATTACTAAGCTGGACTTGAGCATTTTCACATCCCTCCGTTTCTTCCCTTCTCTTGGGTCACCGCCTATCTGGGCCCACCTCCCAGCCTGGCTCAGCATGGATCCTTGTCCTGGCTTGGAGCAGGAGATGGTGTATATGACTGGTTTGGCAGGATTAGGGCTCAGGCAGGTGACAGGGCTGGATTATGATTCAATGCATTTAATGCATGCATTTTGTTTCCACATCTGATATAAACCACTGACATAGAATTTGGCTGAAGACTGTAATTGTGATATCAACATTTCAGAAGTAATACAACAGTAAGGAAAAGTATTTCTATGTACTTGTTGATACGTATACTGTTTTAAAGGCTAGTGTCCAGACTGTCTGTTCTTTGCAGAGGTCTGAGTAGCCAGTCTTAAGCTGAAGGGAGGAGCAAAGGAGAAAAGGAGAAAAAGAGTTTCATGTCCTAAAATACTGCTGATAGGTAAAATAACATATGTACCTTCTAATGTGTAAATACGGTGTATTCTGGTTCAAAGAGGGAGCATCTCTGCTGCCTGTAGGGTGTTTCTGGCTTAGTGAGTGAGTGAGTCAGTCAAAGAAAAAATCGCTACCTGTATAGGGCAGTTCATAGTGGGAACCAAATTTAGCCACTCTGTGCTCCTCTGTGAGGAAGCCTGTGTCTCTTCACTGGCCACCTGGTGAGCCGAAGACAATTATCCTCCCTAGGCTAGTGCTGGCCCCTCTGAATTTTCCCTCAGCTTTCAACACCACGTGCTGGATGGCTGATCTGCCGTGCTGACAGCAAATTAGTTGTAGGGTGGGTATTACCTTTTTGTTCCAGTCCAGGTAGGAATAATGTTGGTAAAAAGAAGGGGGTTTAATCTTTCAGATGAGCACTTGAATAAAGAATCAGTTATTTAAAAGTGTGATACTTTGTCAAGCTGCTGCCTTTTGGTTGGTAAACTGGTTTTTGTTAGACTAGTGGAAAAGAATTTTATTTGGTATTTATACTTTCCCTTTTTAATTTAGTATTTTCTGCAGCACACTAAGGAGATTACCAGAGAAGTGTTTTCTCAATCTGCCAGCAATCTCCTTGTGGCTAGCAATAACAAGTTAAATGCTACAGGACTTTATTTTTTTTTTTATTCCTTCAATCCACTGTGGTGCTAGTTTGCCTGCTGTCTAAACTCAGACTCTTCATTCATTGTGTCTGTGGGAAATGTGCTAGAAACTAGTCCTAATTACTTGTATCTAACATTTGTGGAGTAGCAGAGAATCACTTGAACTTTTTGTTTAGAGCATTTAGTGCTCTGAAGGCATCAAACTGCAGTTAAAACAAATTCTGTGGGCATCCATGAGTTGTTAAGGTTACACACTATTCGTGGCATCTCCTGAGTATGAGCTATTTATGCTGGGAGGCTTAATGGGAAGAAAATCTCAGTGCATGTTTTTTTCCCTCTGTGCTTGATTGACTAGGGGAAAGTAGAGGAGGGAAGGGTAGGAAAGAGAACTAGAAAGTACTTCCACAACTGGCTCTCCCTACCCTCCAGACTTCACCCCAGATATGGGAGTTTTATACAGCTCTAAGGATTTCCAACAAAAATACTCTTCAGAGTGTTAAACTGCCTGCTAGTCGCCCCAAGACACAGAGCCTCGAACAATGTTGTTTAATGAATGTGTTTTATTGTTCTCTCTGAGAGAATATAGATTTGCTGGTATGTATCTAGCCAGGATCGCCTGGCCAGAAACACATGGGGATATGCAGAAAGCAGAAGTCTTCAACGTGCAGCAGATGTGGTGGGGAGCAGTGTCTGAATGAAGAGCAAGTCTGCCGCATCCCAAAACAGCTGTCCCTGTGCTTCGTGACTTGTCTGGAAACGCCCACCTGAGATCATGAATCCTTAAATGCCCCACAGACAAAATTCTTGCTCACAAAAAGCATGCTGTGTGTGGGAATATACAGGAAAATTGTAGTACTTAAATGAATATAAACTGTACCAGAATGAATCAACACTAGTAGTCTAAGTCTCAATGAACTGCCAGGGTTTGGTTTGTTTGGTTTTATTTGTTTGTGTTTCTGTGTTTTTGTTTGTTTGTTTTGCTTTGCTTTGTTTTTCTTTTTTCTTTTTTTTTGTGTTGGATTGGTTGGTTGGTTTGGGTTGGGTTTTTTTTTGTTTGATTTTGTGGTTTTGTTTGTTGTTTTTTTAAAATTTATTTTGGTATTTCTTTTACATCATTCAAATACTAAAAGAGTTGAAGTTCTGGCAAATGCCATTGTGTTCATTGTGTTTTATAGTTTTTGGGGTGGAATTTGCATACACTGTACAGAGTACTTTGTTCTGCATGATAACTTTCAAAGTAACTGAATCAGGAAAAAGAGAGATGCTTATTTTGTAAATTATTATTTTCCTGTAGCTAATCATATTATCTGAAGATATAGTACAGAAATAAGCCAGATTTAATTGAATATTTTTCTTCTTATGATGATTCATCTCTGCATTTAGTGAAGAGAATTTGTATTAAGTCACAGGCTTTATGTTTGTTTTTCACAGTACAGACTTAACAGGTAAGATTTCCTCTTAAATCAGTGAAACTTCAGTTTTCATTTCCGTTCAGGAAGTCACTGATGCAAAACACAGTGTTTGTGTGGTTTTTGTTCTAGTTGTTCTCCAGCATTAAAGATGGTGAAGGTTTGCAGCTATTTGAGCAAGGCCATCGCACTGCACACAAGCAGGAGTGTCACACCATGGAGGCAGTGAGGCTGGTGGAGTTCAACCTGAAGCAAGTGCTCACAAAGCTCATGACTCACATCTTTGGCGACGGTAGGTTCCTGGACCTTTTCCCCCAGATTGCTCATGGCTGTAGTCATTTGGGCTTTTGAGAAACATTTCGCTGCGTAACACAGACAGGAAGCTTAGGGGTTGTGTTGGCAGACAGAAACAGCCAGATGGGTTTTTCCAAGAGGCCTATGAGTTTTCCTAAACACTGGTGCATGCAACACTTTGCTGACACAGCAGGTTTTTGTTAAAATATTCTGATGTGCAGCATGTAGAGTAAGGTAGTGGGCACAAATACAGGTGGGGATGTGTGGAGACCCAGCTGCAAGCAGTGGTCTGGCAGAAGCTGTGTGCTAAAGCTGTAGGTGTAGGTCCTGTGAGGAGAGGCAACCCCAGCTCTGGCACAAAGCCGTGCAGGACCCCCTCTGCTTCATCCTCCTGGGTGTCCAGTGTCCCTGGAGGGATGAAGCATCGCATCTGGGGTGCATTGGAACTTGGGTGCAGCTGGGAAGCGTTCAGATCCCGCACCAGCAGCGTGGGGATAACAGGAGCAGGGAAAGGATGCGTGTGTCCCTGTGCTGCTCCGCCGTGTGTGCGCACAAAGTGCCGTGAGTGGTTCCTCTGTGCAGGTAAATTAAACCTTCCAGCTGAGGGCAGACCGTGTTTGCTGGGTGCACATCAAGCTGAACAGTAATTGTTTTTTGGTACTTACAGTGGAATGAGAAAGGGCAATGAATGTGTATATGAGTGAAGGGTATTCTCTCCTCAAAAGTACCTTCTTTCAGTTTCAGGAACTGAGTTTATGAATGGCTGGAGTAAAAATTGCTACATTAATGCTATTTCCTGGCAAAGAGTCTGCTCTTCTGAGCTCATTCATTTTTCTGTTGAGGAAATAGTGGATGGTATTAGAATGCATGAGGTATCTAGCCTGCTTTCTAAGGTCTTTTAAGATGTTTACTGCTCTTAGAGCAGTAGTTCCAAGAACGGATTGATAATGATACCAAGTTCTATATATGACTGCTTGAATATTTTTCTGAATTTCTAAAGTTAACTTACAGCAGAATGCATATAAACATCTTCTTTGCAAAACTTTTACCAGCTATTGTTCTACTCCACCTGGACAAAAATTTTTAAGTTACTCAGCTCAGAGCTTCTTGTAGGTGTATTTTACTTAACAGTGGCCTTTTGAAACATAAAAAATTGGGATGAAAGTGAATAACATTAAGAATGATAGATTTAGAAAAACCTCAGATGCTGAGGATGTTTAAAGTGAGCAATTTCTCGGAGTTATTAGTGGTATCTTAGACTGCAGGGACATCTTTCTCTAACTGTTGACAGATGCTGCACTGTAGCCTCAGCATGTTGGCTGTTACTAGTTCTTATACAGTCAACACAGTAGCTAAAAAGACATTAAAATATATTCATATATTATTTTAAATGTACAAACTAAAAGTAAATTCTACCTTCTTACTGTTGGATTTTCTATTTCTATACCCAATATTTTTTGTGGAATACAAATGCAAGATATAGTTCATGTTAGGCACAAGGTATATGAGATTGGTGCACTGCAACTTCTTGGGGCACACATAAATAAACTTGTCTTTCAGTAGCTGTTATCTTTTAACTAGCATTTTACTCTTTACACAATACTATTGATTACTTTTTCTATCTTGACTCCTATAAATTTTAACTTAAAATTTAAAATGTGTTTAAAATGTGTTGTCTCTAACCAATTTCAGTGCTTTTCCTATATATGGATATTGCATAAGGCCCCATGTTCTGTTAAAATAAAAAATTTAATGCCTTTATATTTGGCATCAGTTGTATTCTTTACAACCTGTGCTGTCAGCAGAATATTGTAGTGAAATTGCACATTTTTTCTAGCAGGATAGAATGACCACAGTTGCAGTTAGTGACTGAAATGTTGCATTGTCTACAGTCAACTTTTTATAGGCAGATTGTTTGGATTGTAGATTAAGTCTGCTACACATGTTAGTTTTGCATAAATTAGCTTGTACCTGAAGTCCTGGACTTGGAAGCTGTGCTTCTGCAGTGCTTCTCTGGGAATTTACTAGCTCAGGTTGATGATAGATTGAGGATCTCTTCACGATCTCTGCAGAAAGGTCATATTGCTGAATTGCCTTTTTTTTAAAATTGTTCTAGGTTAGTTTTCATGTTATTTAATGAAACAATTGGTTTCTGATTCCTACCACACTATTTGGACAAAAGAAAGTTGCTTAAATATCACAGTGTTGTCCTGAGGAAGGTTGAAGACTTCATAGAATTTACACTTACCCTTACTACAAAAGTTTGTCTTTTTATGTCTTTCTGGCTTTGTCAACAGGCAAAGAAATAACAGATATTAGAGGAGGGAAAAAGTTATGTAGCATCCAATCAGTTGTCCTAAAAACTTGACAATGTAAAGTAGTTCTTTTTGTGGCATTTTCTGGTGCTATGACATGCCTGATTTTACATTCTAAACCTAACTGTCTTTCAGTTTCTTCCATTTTTCTGTCAGGAAACTACTTCAAATACATCACCTAGATATCACCTTTCTTGGTCTTCCTCTGTTACCTCCATAAAGTGCACACTTAAAATCCACTAATTTAAGTTGCACCTCCATCTCCTCATACAGTTCTGCCAACGTCAGTAGGCTGTTAGTTCTCATTTTAGTTACCTGGTAACAAGGCTGTCCAAGATTTCCTCATGAAATTAGCCAGTCTTTCTCAACTATGGTTCTTTCTCTAACCCCCTCTGTAGTTTGCCAAAAGCTTTCTGCACCTGGAGAGATCCAGGAGTAATCTTACTCTAGCAAAGAGAAAATAATGATTGTGTGCTGGTTCTGGGATTTGTTGCTTTACATGAAATGACTCAAAATTCACTGCTGTCCCATATTTATCTACCCAGTTCCTAGGCACTGGTAAAGGAAAGCAGGAGAGTGAATAATGCTGTGCTTTGACTGATGGCTTTGCCACTGCTGGTTCTCACCAAACTGTCACTGGATATCTTTTAAATCAAACATGTTCTGCTCATGCTCCTTTTTAATTCTGTTGTATCTCCTTTGAGCATGGAGTTCTATGAGTCTAATGAGTTAAAAAAAATAATTTAACAAGAACATAATGGTGTGGCTAATAGCTTCTGAAAAATGCGAGCTAATGCAGGTTTATTTGGGCAGCCAGCTCCTGTCTGCTGCAAGTATCATGAATTTTCTGAAACAACAAGGTGCAGAGTACTTACAAATAGATGCACACCTCAAGAGGCCACAGTTCAATACCTTCTGTGCTTCCCAGCACCCTCCTTGCACCCCTCTCCTTTTTCTTCCGTAACCTCATCTCTAAAAATAATCCTGACAGCAACAAAGATAATTTCTGGTCAGTGAAGACCATCTGGGTCTCAGGCTTTGTTGCTTCTGTGCTGTAGTGTAGCAATAGGCTGCTTTAATGTGTTTGGTTTGTTCGGTTTTTTTGTTTGTTTTCTTTTCAGTGCCTTTGGTCAAGCCTTTTTCATTATGAGACTCAATTAGGCTAGCACTTATTTAGCTTAATATCTGATAACACCATTGCTTTTCAGTGCAGGCTATGACCAATTCCTTACCTGGATTCAGTGTTCATAAATACCAATAATTATTCTCTATTTCCATACTGATCTGACATACAAGTTACTGTATTGGGTTTGCACAGCAAGGGTTTGCTAGGAGGGCGACTGCAGGGGTGACTTTTGTGAGGAATTGCCAGACGTTTGCTCCACTTCTGACAGACCCGCTGCTGGCCAAAGCTGAGCCCATCAGTGATGGCAGTAGTACCTCTGGGATAACACACTTTAAAAGGGAGGAACAAAGAAATCCTGCACACTTTGCAGCCAGGGAGAAGAATGAGAACACGTGTGAGAAACAGCCCTTCAGATACCTTTGTTGAGACACAAGGTCAGTGGAGAAGGAGGGAGAGGAGGTGCTCCAGGTGTCTGAGCTGAGATTCCCTGCAGACTGTGGTGGTGCAGCTGTGCCCTTCCAGCCCATGGAGATCCGTGGGGATCCAGAGATCCACCTGCAGCCCGTGGAGGAGCCCTTGCTGGAGCAGGTGGATTCCCAAAGAGGGCTGGGACCCTGTTTGAAACCTGTGCTGGGGCAGGCTTCTGGCAGGATCTGTGGGCTTGTGGAGGGACCCATGCTGGAGCAGGAGGCTGCTGAAGGACTGCACACTGTGGAAGAGACTCATGTTGGTGCAATTAATGAAGGACTGTCTTCGGTGGGCATGACTCCACCCTGGAGCAGGGGAGGAGTGGCAGAGAAAATGAGGGATGAACTGACCACAGCCCCCATTCTCTATCCCCACTGCTGGTGAGGAGGAAGTAGAGATTTTGGGAGTGGAGTTGAGCCTGGAAGAAGGAAGGGAAAGGGGAAGTGATTTTCATGATTTAGTTTTTATTTCCCATTATCCTACTCTGATTTTAATTGGTAATTAATTAAACAACTTTCCCCAAGTCAAGTCTGTTTTGCCCGTGCCTCTTTTGCCCGTGCCCTCTCGACCCATGAGCCTTTCATGATATTTTCTACCCCTGTCCAGTTGAGGAGTGGAATGGTAGAGCAGCTTTGCTGGGAACCTGGTGTTCAGCCAGAATCAGCCCAGCACAAATATGAGTGAACCTCTACCCACCAGAAGGACTCCCATGAACGCTGTGAGGCTCTGAAATGAGTAGCTGTGTTTGTGCATGATAATACGAACAATTTCTTGGAGCAAGAAAAGTTAGGGAGTTTGTGTCTAGTGGTCAGGCCTTGATTAGAGTCAGCATTGTACTCTTGTAAGTACCTGTTTTAAGACAGGTACATGTCTCTTGACCTCCTAAAATTTCTAGAAAATATCAGTTTTGCCAGTATTTCATAGGCTGTAAGTGAAGAAATAAAGTAGGCCGAATCAGGAAAATTAAATAGTACTACAGGAAGCCTAATCATTATAATCCTTTTAAGTCCTTAGTGGTTTAATTTGCTGAGTGTAAGCAGTGCCCTTTACGCCTTGGGGATATATTGAGCACCAAGACAATATTTTGTATCTAAATAATAAATGTACCCATTTGTTGTGTGACACTCAATAGAAATGCAGTTAATGTTGCCAAAGGCTGAGCACCCTCTGCTTTTCAGTAAAGTCTTCTACAGCCAAAAGTCTGAAAGACTTGAATATAAACTACAGAGGTATTCCCAAATGGCCTGAATACTGTATGCATAAAATTACTGTGGTATGTGGGATTAACTATTAATTTAGAGAACCAAATGAAGGTAAGAGTTGTTTCCTCATTGTGAATTTGTTTTGGTTTACTCAGAATTTTGTTTGCTTATTTGCATTTAAAACAGAAGCCTCTTAAGTACTAATATGCATTAAAATTCAAAAATAAAAAGAGCTTTAAATTCTTTTTTTACCTTTAAAAATTTATTTTAATTAAGAGCAAACAGCTGAGGAATCCTTTTTTTCCCAGAGCTTCATTTTTTAAATAATCAGAGGATTAATAAGAAACCATGATCTGAATGTTGTTACTGAACACAAAGTAGTTGAATATGCGATGTAGTTGCTACAGTTGCAAATTTTGCAAGCTAAATGAGAATATTTTATATGTGCACAGCCCAAGAATTAAAAATGCCAAGATTAAAATGTTTTCTGCAAACCATACTATTGTATATATATGAATCTTTTCATTTATGTATTTTTTATTGTCATGCAGACAAAAAAGAACAATAAAGTGATTGCTATAAGTCACAGTACAATTGTGAATGAAACTATTGCATATACTTCCAGTTTTCTGAGTTCTCTAGATTCAATTATCAAAAAGCTTTTTCATTACACATATACTTTCCTGAGGTTTGTTTTTAAGAAAGCAGAGAAAAATCTAGAAATACCAGTCTGTTTTGAAATCTGCCTTGCCATTTGAAATTTCATAGCATCTAGAAAAGTTCCCTGTGACTATTAGAAGTTATTTTGTATTTTGGCCATGCATATACACCTTTGTTGTAATTTATTGTTTCCGTTTATGTAGCCACATTTCATGTTTCAGAAGTAACCAATGAAGATCTAATTCTCGAAGCTGTGCAAAATAATTTTATTTGAAAAACTTTTAGTATGAATCATGCAATTTCGTATTTTACATTCCTTTAATAAAATAACCCCAAAAAACCGTGAAGATCAAACCAGGAATGTTAACAGTTGCTGTCACCCTTACTACCTTTTGCAGTACTTCTTATTTTTGAAGCTGGACCTGCCTGGTTCTTAATGATCCTGACTCTGATTAGCATTTGGCTTAACTGAAGAGAAGATGTATTTGGGATTAAGGCATTAACTTAGCTTAAAGAATTTGCATTTCAGTTCTCTTTTGAGTTTTTATGGTTCATGTTTCTGAGACTTCTTTCCTGACACCTAATGGTTAGAAAAAATAGCTTAGTGAAACAAAGCACAAAACAAATCTAACAAATCATTAGAAGAACTAAAACTCATCAAATATAATGAGGGCTTTGGCAACAACTCTGCTTTTTGCAGCACTGAAGACCTTGCCCTCTTCTGGCTGCACTGCTCTGAGGTGCCAGGACTTTCCTTGCTCTGCACTGTGGTATCTGCAGAGGTGCTGAGCTGGGAAGGGTGATGGGGAATTACCAAGTGGGGCTTTTCCATTGCACTTATCTACTGGGTCCAGAATGCTCTGTGTGTGTTGCATGCCTTAATATTGTACAACTCGGTGAAAACATATTTCTATTTGTGTATATTAATATCTATTTTTAACTTGCATTTTTTAACATATACAGAGAAAATAGCACTGTATTTTAATTAAGCTTTGATGAAAAAATTTTCTTGTGTAGATGATCCATAAAATACTAAGTAAAAATTAAAGACTTAGCTAGCTTTTCCTGTGGGAAGCAGTTAGTCATTTCCTGGTGCAAAGAATAACAAAATTACTGACTTTCCCATTATCTTGGCTCATTTCTGTTCAATGCCAGGTGGTTGCTAGAGTTTGACAAATGATTGATTTGGTTTCAAAGGGTGCTTGAATTGCACAAAGCATTTTTCATATTAGAAAAGACATAGTCATTTTTTTCCAGAGGTGTTAAGATTCATTGCCTTGCACAAGTGTTGTAAATTAGTTTGTTTGCTATTTATTTTCTCTGGATTGCTGTAATTCATGTCATTACTTGAAGGGCAAGTTTTACAGATGGTTGGAGGGATGGCCTTTTAAGCATACACCCTTTCATATTTATTTATTTTTTAAACACTGCTACAGGACTGCAAGTCAGATGGGTAGATTGCTACTTCCCATTTACTCACCCTTCCTTTGAGATGGAGATCAACTTCCAAGGAGAATGGATGGAGGTCCTGGGCTGCGGGGTCATGGAGCAGCAGCTTGTTAACTCAGGTACCGAAACTCCTTTACTTCATTGACATCTCTGTTAGCAAACACTTGCAGTGCAATCAGCTTCACAGCCTGGAATGCCCCTTTCTACCCTGGTGAGCACAGACATCTCTGCGTGGCAGCCACCACAAATGCTCCTCAGGTGGAATGCAGCCCTTGCATGCTGTGTTTCGAGAGTAGCAACTGAGCAAGTAACCTGAAGCCTGCAAACAGAAGGCTTGCCTTTTATTTTGTGCAGTGAGGAGACAGACAGATGTCAGCTTTAAAAGAGAACCTGCAAGTTAGGGTGTGCAGCATTTTTTTCTTTCCCTAAGAGATGCCAAGTGCATTCTTAGTAACAATTTTACAGTATCAATATAAAATAATATCCCTTAACATTTGGAATATCAAAATGCTCCTCTGAATCTAAAGCATAGAAATAAGAATGTGATGTCTTTCATATTACTGTTTGGTCACTGGGTAAATAGTGGGTAGCTTTTTTCTTTTGTTTTGTTGCTTTTCTCCTCAGGTTGGTTATTTATGAGATTGTAAATTGCATTAAAAGCAACGTCATTTATTTTAATTGAAACTATTACGCAGCAATGCCACCTGACCATTTTGCTTTTTAAAACTGATGCCTAAGTATTAAAGGAAAGGAGAAATTGGTGGATTTTTTCTAATTATTTTTCATCTTGAGAATTTTTCATTATTGCTTTTTTATCAGACAATTCTTAGTAAGCACAGGACAGTCTACATGTCCTCAGTCCTGTGTTGTTCAGTGTCTTCCAGTACTATTTCTTAGGTAAGTGAGCCTTTTGGAATATGATCTGTTTAATTCTAGCAATTGGGCTTTCAGATAGGTAACGTAACACTGAGTTGATTCTTTCCCATTGGTTTGCTAAGCTGCTGTTGTATTTTCATGTGCTCTAAATTCTTCCTATTGAAGACCAAGTATGATATCTACAAATTACTTAATTTTGGCACAGCTTGTTTTCCTCAGAGTTTGCTTGCATTTTAATGTGATCATTTTCCTTTTGGAAAGAAGTCTTCTTCCAGAGTTTCCCCACAATGAATTAATGATTTATGCTAATGTTCTCTCAGGTTATTATCTTCATAGTGCGGTAAATACAATACAGCTTCTAATCAGTCTCCAAAGTGAAAGATTGCTGTGTACTGTTGTTTCCATTGGATGTAACACACCAATGTCCAGGCTTTCTGCTTCAAAAGCTTTTATGCTGCTCAACTCTTATGATTAGTATCCTCGAATGGGTGTGAAAAGAGCTAAAATATGTCTCAAAACAATTACTGTATATATTTGTGTGTGTGTGTGTGAATGGATGTACATGAAACTCCAGAGGTTTCTACTGCACTTACTTTGCAGCTTTTTCATGCGTGGGCTTCCATAGCACTTTCTCACCCTTGAAATTTCACATTTTTTAAATGTTAGACCAGATCAGGATCTTTCAAGGGAGAACAGGCAGCCTCATTCTTAGTCATTCACTGGGTAATGGATCCAGTCTTCTGGACCATACAGATTTTCCACGTTGCTGTGTAGATGAGCGAGTATAATTTAGTAAAGGTTGCAAGTACATCTTCATTAAAGCAAATTTAGATATTGATTTTTTCTTAAGAGCGGTTTGCATTCAGGAAAGTCTCCTAAAACAACAACAAAAAGAAGAGTATGGTGTTATTCACTATTTTCTAACTGTGATAATATTTCTAACAGTGATAGTATTTTAAAAGAAAAATATAAATCCTATTACAGTATTTTTATGTAATCATTAGAAAAATACAGACTACTTCAAAGATATGCACTGAATTGGAAGGGATGATGTTAAATGTTCTCCCTAAGGCTGATGGTACTTAACTTCCTGGTTTTGTGTGCTTTCTTTTTCATTTTTGTTCCTGAATAAGTAACTTTAATAGGAGTACTGTGTATGAATTTCAGTATAAAGAAAAGGGGTTTTTTTCTGGTTAATCTTGGGAAAAATACAGAAACTTTGTGTTACATTAGAAAGTACTCTCAGTTTTAGGTCCATGATGAGTATACAAGGAAATTTTGTGGTTCAATAGAGCTAATTTCAATTAACAGCACCCAAGGTGTGTATTTCTGTACTTCAAGAGTTTGTTATCTAAGAGTTGTGAAGCTGGTGTTCATTGGTAGATGCCCAAGTTCCAAGTCTTTATGGAGTTCTACAATTCAAACCTTTGAATACAGGACGTTTCTTGCTCAGAGGCTGTGATCACTTAGTGTTGCTTAGTAACTGTGAAATTGGAAGCAGTTAGGGTGTGATCCTTTGCTGATGGAAATCAATGGCAATGTTCTCAGTGCTCAGTGTTGCAGAATATGTTAGCTGAGGACGGAAGCCAGTAAATTGAACTAAAGTTTACCTCAAAACCATGAGACTGTAAGCCAAATAATTTAAAAATAAAACCAAACCCAAACATTCTCCCCCTCTCCACCCCAAAACAAACCCAAACCTACAAACAACAAAATAATTCCGTAATTCTTTTTATAAGACTTGTCATGATGTTTTTAACTCCTGAGGCATACAATAAAATAATGTAAGGGTGGCACGCCAGATCCAACCTCAAGTCCAAGGAATTGCTGTATCATGATGGCTTCCCAAGCTAGTGCCTACAGGTGAGTAGAACAGGCATGGTTATACTGATCCCTCCCTGATGTACTTCTCCAGCTGCATTTCCTGAGCTGAAAATGATATGTTGGCTTTCAGTAGTCATTGTGGAATTTTCTTCCATCTATCTGTTAAAACTTTGAGTCCTGGTAAACTTTCACTCTCTGCAATGTCTTAAATTGCCTAACTTGCATGAGGAGTTACTTCTTTCTTGTTCTAACAACTTAGAGATACAGATAGAGCTCTTCTGTCATGCGAGAAGAGTTAATGAGTCTCTCTTTCTTTTTTCCTTGTTGTAGTGGTTTTAGTGGTATTTAAAATGTCTATGCACCTGTTAGAATCACTTACTTATTTCTTGCTGTGAGATAGGACTAGGAGAAAAAGCAAAACAGGCTTAAAACTTCAAAATAACAAAGAAAACTTTTATTGACAAATTAAACTGGTTTATGGAAATCAGAATGAAACCTTTAAATCACTTCTCTTCACCTTAACACTCTTTTTCCTTTCCCACCAACATAACAATATATGTTTTCCTAGAGAGGACAAAACTCTAAGATTTCTCACCCTTAAAACAGTCTCTCAATTCACTCAGGAACAGGAGCTTCTCACAAGCAAAGCCATGGAGACTTCCTCAAAAGACTTAGTTTCTCATCTTTCTTGGGGTGCAATCTCCACAAGT
>VWZN01002800.1:244642-277720 GCA_013396955.1 Regulus satrapa
AAAAAAAAAAAAAAGTGGATTTACTGAGTTTCTTTTAGAACAGTGATTGACGTGAAATAGCAGTGGGGATTATAACAGAAGAAAAGTTAGTAGAATCTATTAAAATAAGGCAGGAGACTTCAGCTAGGGCTTTGACTGTACTGGCTAAAAAGTATTTAGCTAATGAATTATTCCAAAAGAAAAAGTACCATGAGGAGAATCCTTCTCTCATATTGGTTCAGACTTGCTTAGCATGTTTCAAAAGTGACAGTCAAAGATAAACTCCTGACTGGGACTCCTTTTTTCATCTCAGGGAAATATAATCTTAGTACAATACTAGTGCATTGTGCACAGCAAAAACTGTAATTGCCAGGAATCTCTGCTACTGTATTAGAACTCATATCACAATAAAGACAGAACCAAAATTACTCACTTTTTCAAGTGCTAAATTGCTTTATAGTCTTATTGAATAAAAGCTGGTGATCTTAGAAAGAAAAACTGTACATTACGTGTACTGTTACTCGCTGCTGCTGTTTTTGTTTATTTAATAAGAGGTGGCAGTTCATGTTATTCAGGAGAGTTTACTTTCTCTAGGGTTCTCTGCTTGCAAGATGTCCTGTACCCCTCTCAGGGTTATTTATTCATTTGTCTGGTTCCTTGCAGCCTGAAGTTTTGGCCATGTTCAGAGGAGGTATAATAACTAGATTGCAGGTTTTGCACATCATAGACACATGAGCAATAGGACCAAAAAAAAAAAGAGAATTTGCTAGAGCCACTCCAGAACAGGAAGCTGGGGCTCACTTAAGCCATATGAAGATGCACTTAATTGTGCACTAGTTTTAAACAAAAGTTACTCTGCCTGCATTGCTCTCAGCTTTCACACATCACTAGTGAAGTGGAGCAGACTGTGCATAAGCACTTGCTATATTCTGCATATGGCTGATTGGAGGAGCTGTTAGCAAACATTAGAAAAATGTTGTAGCATCCTAAGTGGATACCCAAGGTTGTTCTATGCCATATATGTGGTTTTATAATAGTATTCAGGTGATGAGAGTGATGCCCTGGTGACTATCTGCATTGCTTTAAATGTGACCCTATGAACTGCTGTCCTAGTGGGACAAGGAGCAAACTGCTCTTTTGTTTTGACAGGATGTGATGCTGAGCAGACTGGTTTCTAGCTCAAAAAAAGTATAATTTGTGCTGTTTCGGTTTCTATGCAGTTAGTCAATACAAAATTATCTTAGTAAAAGCAAGCCTGTATATTCTGGAGTAGAGAGAAAGAAGCACTCAATATGTATGATTGTAATTCAGTGAATAGAAAATAGAGTCATTTTTGAGATGCCACATCAGTAGTTCTGTATGTCATCTTTGTGGCTGTCACAGAAGTTTTAAAAACATAAGGAGGGGCAGTATGAAAGCATGCAAGATCATCAGTGGACATTCACATGACTGATGGCTGATTTTTTTTTTTAAAGTAATTGTTATTTTATGCAACTTTCATAAACACTGGTGTTGCCCTGGAGTTTTGACCAAATCGTTTGAAGGAAATATTATTTAAAAACAAGAGGGAGTGCAATTAGAAGATGAGATAGATGGAAATTTGGGTCATCTTACACCAAGCATAGCAGCACTTGTAGTAGTACAACTGGTCATTTCCTGTGTGGCTCTCTGATGTTGAATAGAAAACGCTGTCCCATTCTTTCCTGTTCATGGATCAACAATTAAATTAAAAAAAAATTTAACAACCCTCAGAGCCCTGTCCCATTCTGGTGTTTTTCATTAAACTGACCATTGGGTTTTTCAGAGGAAGGGAAGGAACACCAGTCTCTTCCAGCAAGCATGCCCAGAGCTTGTGATCATGATGGCATTGTTTTTGTAGATTAAATTAATATTATAATTCTTAGAGGTAGAAACACAGTTGCAGTGTGTGTAAAAAAGGCACATCCTTCACTTATTTTCAACAGCCTCCTGTCTTCTTTCTATGATACCTGCAGGTGTGATACTCAGCAGTAAGAGAAGATCATTAATTCTTTCCTTGAAAGGTTCAGTTTTGAAAAAGCTAGTGTTCCCCTACAATGACCTTTTTGCTGCCTTATGATACTCTGCAGGAAGAGAAAATCAGCAACTTTTTCCTTGAAAGGCTCAAATTTGAAAAGCTAGAGTTCTCCTACAGTGACCTTCTTGCTGCTTTACTCCCATCTCCCTTTCATTATTTCTGTTCTCCTGGGGCTTGAAGAAAAATGCACACACCTTAAGTTAGGGGAAAGCTCTGTGACGGTACAATTCACAGGTGGAGTTTAAGGAAGGTGAACTAAGGGGACACTGAATCTGTAATTTCTTTGATGTGTTCCACACATTTGTGCAATACAGAGCTGGAGGGGCCTTCCCAGGCTCCCTGGAGACACCCAAAAGGCTTCATAGCAGAAGAGAGTAATTGCAGCGAGTATGCTGCCATCTGAAGAAGAGCCCCAAGAAGATTTTCAAACCACAGCTGAGGAAACTGTGTCAAGGAAGTTTGACAGCAGGGGAGATGCCTGCATGAGCTCATCAGCTCTGTCCTCCAGTTCTTGTGGAAGTCTTGTGCAAGACACTGAATTTTGAGGGCTAGGATTTGTTTCAGGCATTGCTTTATTCCTGGTTCTGGGCTTGTGGCTTGAATAGTAAAGATGTTTGACAGGTGATTGAAGGCCTCTATTGCTGCTCTGTGACCTGGTCCATTGATTTTGATTCTCTTACTTGGTTCTTGTAGAATGACAGTTTTAGTTGGGTAATCCAGTGTACAGACATGCTTTCCATGTCTGCAGAGGTGTGAAAAGGAAGCCGAAGCCTTGCTCTGGGACAGGCAAAAAGCATGAGGAGTCATCATTCTGAGGGTAAGGGTGGGATTGGAATAAAATGCTATATTAGCAATAAGTATGAGAAACTGAGCACTGGTGGAAATGGCGAGTCAGAAAGATGCAGTAGCTGTTTCTTGACAGTTGAAGTTCTTGAACTTAAGGTCAACAAAAGTCTTGAAGACAGCAGTTCTTGAAGTTTAAGATGCAGTAGCAACCGGAACTGAGAAAATGTTTGCGGAATCACAATCTTTCCGTTCGTGTTTTTTTTCCTAAATGAAATTTAGGGAGTTTGGTTTTGTTCTGATCCACCACATCAGCTGAAAAACCTCAAGCTAAATCTATAAATTCTAATGGCTTAGAAGGGATATCTTTTCCCGAGACCTTGCATGCCTCTTCCACAATCCCTTAACTTTATTAGACTGCAGTCTTCCTGCAGTAGAGTCCTACTTATTGAAAACTCCTCAAACTTTACTGTTGGTCATTATGCAGATACCCTTACCACATGATGCTTCAGATCCAAGCCAGACTTGGAATACTTGTAGGTGCCATAGGTTTGAGAAAGCAGTAATGTATAGATCTGCTAGCAGTGTGCCTTCTTCAGCTGCTGAAGTGCATCCATCTGAAACCTCTGTTTGATGAATTAATTGGAGTTTTTTTGGGTGGTGGTTAGTTGTTTTGTTGGGCTTTTGTTTGCTTTTTAAGGCATGTGGGGAAAACATAATGGAGAGGAGCACTGCTTCTGACTATTCTCAGTGACAGAGATGTGGACAGTCTTTGTTGTCCTGCTTAGATGCCCTTTGTTGGACAATAATAAAAATCATGCTCCTATGTAGCAATTCTCAGCAGCATGTCTTTCTATAAAAGCTATATTATCAGGTACATTTTACAGAAGGGGAAAGTGTGACACTACTCAATTTAGTGATTTGTCCCAGGTCACCTTAGGATCCACTCAGAGAGAAGCTGGCCCTCCTCAACTGTTTGTCCTCAATAAGAGCAGCGTTACTGCTACCATGTCACCTTCCACTTGGAAGGTAACTCTTTGCATCATGTGTTTCTTTTTAGGGTGCTTTTTCATTACAGCACCCTTTTCTGAACATTTCAGTTAATTCTGAACATTTATCTCTGGCTCAAAAAGCTTGCTAGTGCTTGTTTTTTCTTTCATTTGTTTTGTTTTGCTTTTTACTTGAGAAGCTCTCAGCTGGGGGAAGCAAAACAAGCATTCTATAAAGTATGTCCCAATGTAATGTGAAAAATCCCTGAGATTCTTAAGATTTTTAAAATATTACAACATACAGGGCTTGTTTTTCTTTCCTGTAACATCTGATTGGCTTGGTGCACTTGGGCCGATTCATTAGAAAAGGGTTGGAAAATCCTCTGAAATTGCATGTTAACAATTTATCTGGAAATATCTGTGGCACTCAAATTCCATGTGTTGCATTATAATTCATATGATTAAGTGCTGTCAAACTAGGCAAGGTTAAGTTGTACGTGGGGTATCATTGCTTGTCTGTTGAGATGGTCATTGACTACCTGAGTTATAGCTGCTGAAACATCACCTGTAGCCATGTTATTGCATAATTACACGTTCTGGTCTTGGTGGCTGACAAAATGCCTAAACCACGATATCCTTAGATCTGTTCCTGTTGTAAAACGTTCTGATATATGATAAAATTACAAGTTTTTCAAATCAATTCTCAAACATTCTAAATATATTTGTAGTTATGGTTTTGTCTGCAGAATGGTATGCAATTTTATATAGTGATATACCATTTGTCTCTGTCCTGGTGATTAGTAATCATCTACATGAAGTATGTAGCACTTTTTCTGCACTGAATAAGGTAGATCACAGGCAAGCTTACAGTTGAAAATGGATTTATTTGATTTGGTGTTTGTTTCTTTACAAAACTTGCATAGTTAACTGCATGGAAGGCATTACATCTATATTAAAACTATTCAGTAGCATTTGCTTGAACTTAACATCTCTGTTGCAGTCACAGTCTTCTCCAATTTACTTGTGTATGAAATGGAGATAATAACCTATTGACTTTTCACAGTTGTTTCAGGCTTGATCAGGAGTTGCAAAATGCTGTCATACCTAGCAATGAAAGTCAATCAGCAATTGCAAAGTAGCCTGGGAAGTCAGCAAGTGTATTCAGTGAATCTCTAGCTGGTAGAAGTAGAGTGGTCCAGCCTTGGATTTTAGTGAGGAGTGGGCAACCCATAGCACGGAATGATTCTGACTGGTGTGCTGTAGGCACTGGCACAGTGTTGGAAGCACAGGCTTTGGAAAATAGACACAGCCACTGGCTCCTGGGAAATTCAAAACTGAGCAGGTCATAGGAAGAGCTGTCTGATGTGGAGGCAAGATGTTGATGCAAGTCTTACTGTCAGCATCTTGCCTCTCTGCAAGAGACCATCGTCCAGCCTCCTCTGAATCCCTACCACAATGCCTGGTTTGGGATGGAAAAATACAGGCTGGTATGCTGCCCTTCTTAAGAGGATAACCTTGCTTAGTCCAGGTATCAGTGATGGCTGGTAGAGCTTTTTCTCAAGCAAAAAGGGTTGCTTAGATGCTGTGCTTCCAGAGGCAGAGCAACTGTGCTGTGAGGCTGGAGGGGTTTATAATGCTATTAATTGCATCAGTGCAAGGAGCCCCCCCAAAAGGGATTACTGTTCCTGAGCATGCACTGGGCATGTAAAAAGTACAGAAAGAATCCCCACTGCAGAGCTCACAAAAACTAGCACTGACCTGGCAACTCATGAGCAAACAAACTAAAAAATGTTAGAAAAAACTAATGTAAGTTGTCACCTTGGGTTTTTAAGGTAGTAGCCTTCTGAGGGTTACTGCTCACAATGCTGCCAGTTAGACTGCTCAGAATAATGTCCCTGCTTCAGTGTTATCTAAGGTCTGCACTGCAGCCACACAGAGGAGACCTTTGCTGGGCATTATTTTATTAGAACATTTTTGTATTATTCGTTTTTACTGACTTGAAGATTAAGATATATGCTGACTTGGCTCCTCCTGCTGAAGGGTTCTGCATTAGCTCTCTGATCAAAATTTAGTATCATTGTCTACCATAAAAATTAATTTTGAGAGGTATCCAACTTGAACAGTTCCAGAATACATTTGTCATTGTAGCTTTGAAGCATTGAATGTTTTTGATGCATTTTCAATCACTGTTTACAGCATTGTAATGTTTTCACAGCACTTGGCTTGGCGACTGTGGTCGTTTGCTGCATAGGTGGGTATTTTGTGGTTTTGTTTATTTTTTTACTCTGCCTAAAACACTCTGCTTTGCAGCAGCTGTGACTTGATCTCATCACGGTAAAAAGACAGCATTTTTATTGCTGCTGCAAATCTTTCTGCACTGGGTGCTTATAAGTGCCTAGCAATACAGCAGCCTCAAACCGAGCAAGAATGGTTGCAAAGACTCTGTGGGGGCAAAGTGAGACTAATGCCTATTTCCATCCCCTCTGGTGAGAACTGCTAGGAGCAGAGAAAACCCCCTCTGTCCTCCCCAGCATGTCAAAATCCGTCAGCTAGCTGCTAATTGCCTGAGCAGTGATTCACATGCCATCTGCCATTGCTAGGATCTTTTGTCATCTCTGGTAGGCTATAGGCGGTTCCATAAACTTCATGTGGCTCTTCTGTCAGTGACACTGGCTCAATGCAGTGTGGTAATAGCAGCAACACTGCTATGTGCAGAAATTAATTAACAAACTATTTACATGTTGTCATCATTTCCTTTGGTTTGAGAGGGCAATATTCTTTGGGATAACGAGAGGGGAGAAAAAAAGCAAGAAAGGTTATTCCAGTTGTGTTGCCACTAAGTGCTCCCCCCACCCTTGCAGAAAGCAACTCATGGATGGTGGGAGAAAGATGTCAAAAAGAGTAAGAAGTGCAGAGGATTGTTGTGTATTTATGTATCACCCCGCATCTGCGGCCCCGGGGCGAGCAGAGCGGAGCGTGATGCAGTGGTGGGCAGGCGGGGGTGCCCTGCCTGCCCTGCGCCTGGGCACGGAGTCGTGAAGGCGCCGGTCCTGTCACAAGTTATGTAACGATTGCATAAGAGTGCCGGTGCTGTGACTGTCAGAAACTTGTGGGAAGGACGGGATTTTTTTTCCCCTCCCTTTTCTTCTTCATGGGTTGACTCAGAATCTAGGATAGTGTTGTTTACTCTCCTGGGTAGCTGGGGATTCTCTCTCCCGCACTCCGAGGGAACAAAAGGGTCCTGCCTTTGTTTAATCCTGCCTTGTTTTGTTCTTAAATCTTATTTTTCTCCTATTTCTAATTCTTTGGGGGTTTTTTCTTTTCTTGCCCCCCCCCCCTTTTCTCCTTTGCATTTGTATTTCAATAGTCACTGTTGCTGCTACCATAGCTTTCAATAATTAAGTGTTCTATTAGCGTTTACGAAAGTCACCTGGGTGATTGCTGAAATGCCACCTTGTTTTAAAGTGGTCTCTTCAAGACAGAGGTGCTGCAGAATCTCATCTGATTTTTTTCCTTCCCCCATTCAAGCCTTCTTTGAGGATGCTGATATGCATCATCTATAAGTGTGATGTCCCAGGCACATAAAGCATCTTAATATGTTGATGTGTTTGGAAACGGGGTCAGCGAGAGGAGAACACGACATTTTCCAATCGGTCCATTTCAAACTGCAAACCCCATACTGGTTTTTTGCAGGGACCCAGGTGTACACCCATTGGAGGGTGTCGTACACCTCCGTCAGTGAATAAATTGCTCCAGGAACAAGAAGTCAGAAGGTGACTGGGAATGCCGGCCGCCTCATTCCCCAGACGAGCTCTTTGCCAGCTGAGCTGGGGTCACTTGGTTCACGTAGCTTGGACAGACGGTGGCACTTAGATATATAATCCTCGCGGCTCCCTCCGAGGCGCCGTGGCACTGATCCTTCCCGCTGCTGCAGGGGCTGCTGGTGCAGCGATTTGTTACCTTCCGCTTGCTGCTTGGCTTTGAAGCAGGAGGGAAGCTTTTGCCTCGCCTCTCTGTGCCTTACGAAACGCGTTCCCCTTCCCGGAGAGGAGAAAGGGCGAGTGGGCTCGCCGGGCTGACCAGAGGTATCAGACCCTCGCCTCCCTGCGCCCCTGAGCTCCCCGGGCGCCTCTGAGGGGGAGCGGGGCGGCAGCTGCGGCCGCCGGGCGGACAGCGAGAGCCCCGCCAGCCTCCCAGATGGAGTTCTAATGTCCTTCCTCGCCTCCCCCACCACCCCTGCCCGCCCTGCCTCCCTTTGGCAGCGCTGTCTCCTTAAAGGCAGCGGTACCAGCGCCGAGCTCGCCCCCGGGGGCGGGATGCAGCCGGCGAGGGGCGAGGGGGGCGGCGGCGGCCGGGGCGCGGGGCTTTGATGGAGGCGTGTGCGCCGCTGGCCGCCGGAGCTTTGGTGGGTGCCGTGGGATTTGTCCGCAGCATATGCGGTGCTGTTAATGATTGAAAAATTACCACAACAATTAGTCATGGATCGCTGAAGGCAAGGCCCCCAAACGGTGTGGACAATGTGATTAAATCCATGTATGTGACAATTAACTCTCCTGCAGGTTTATCCACCAAGGAAATGGGAAGAAGACGGACATTAAAAAAAAAAAAAAAATGACAGGCGAGAATAATGTGGCAGAATGGACCCGATACAGCTGGCACTATCAATTTTAATCTGACACTGAATTAATCACACTTGGATTAATCCTGTTCTTATTGCACCATTCTGGTTGCCTGTTTATTTATATTCTTCCTCCATTGTGTGCTACACAGAGTCATGACGGATTTAATTCCTGTCCGTTCCATGTTCTTAAATTTAAAAGGCAAATCCTTCAGTCATGCCGTGTTCGAGGTAGTCCGTGGCACAATTATCTCATAAAAAATGAGCAGAGTCCAGATGCACCATGCCATGAATCCCCTTCTGTATCACAGCTGAGTAATTCCCAATAAATATTTGTTCACCCAGTATTCTCACTGGGTAAATCTCATCCTGCCTGTCTGTCCATCCAGCCAGACATGCAGACACACAAGTAATGCTTTGCTTGTGCATTTATGTTGCCATTGGGTAAAATTTGGTGCACATTTATTGGTTGTTCTTGTGCTTGTGCTTTTATTTTGAGGAAGAAAAAGCAACAGTTTTGTAGTGTTTCAATATTATGTTACTTTCCAGACTGGAAATGGAAGAAAATCTGGTGCACAAACCTGAGAGGGCAGATATAGAAGATCTGACATAGAATTTTTCAAATATTTAGACTTTTAAAGGAAAAGAAGGACCAGGGTTTTCCTTACACTGCTAAAGCCTTGAAAGAGAAAATGTGTGTATCAGTAGAGAATCTGCTGAGATTAGCCAGCTGTGTGCCCGTTCTAGCACAGGAATGGTAGTTTGCTGACTGTACTGTTGCTGTGCCGGTACCCTCACAAGTCTCTAGTTCACAAAATGGCAAATGCCACTGAATGGATTGAACTAGCCACACCTTAATTTTGCCTGTAGTTGCTGCAGACCTCTTTCTTTTTCTTTGCTAGTCATCAGTCATTTCTTGTCTTTGTTTTGTAATCTCTGAAGAATTCATTTTAAGTTTGAACTCAAGTTGACTGGAGATGTAATATGCTGTAAAGATTCCATTTTCCTGCCACATTTTAATTCTGTGGTCTGTAACACTTAACATTGTTTAAAGTGTTCAGATTGCTACTCTAAGTGTCCGGCCTTTCCTGACTTAGAATCCTAGTGGCATACATAATCATGAAAACTTGTGGCATACATAATCATGTTCTTAAACAAGGTGACCTAAAGGCATAGGTGTTTCTATTGAAAATAAATAAAATCCCTGCTCGTTTATACTGTCAAGGTTTTTATCCAGACTCCTCTATTATCAGCAACAGGAAAACACAAAATAAGGGATAGCTGAGCCATCTTTTAGAGTAATGGCTCTTGTCCTCTTGTTGCCACAGAGCACAGCCTGTGCTCTTGTTCTGACCTGTGGACTTAACCACAAAGAAATGAGCAGGTCCTGTGAAGTTAGTGGGCAGTAAAGATATCGGTGGCTGTGATATGTAATTCATTGCCCTGGGGAACCTTGTCTTTCTGCTGACAATGTAGCTTTCAAAGGGGTAGGTTCATGAAGCTGGAGGATGTGAATTTTGCTTCCTGCATCTGTTTCTGTGCAAAAGTAGCACACTGCAATGTGGACAGAATAGATGTCCTATTCACTGACAGAAGCATACTAAGTGAAGGTCAGAAGAAACTAGGTCTCATACCTCTAGCATACCAGAAGATTTGCAGTACATTCTAGTCAGAATCTCAGCCTTACCCTCAGCAATAGTATTGGACATCATAGCTGAAATAAAACCAAATTTGAGATTTCAGTCAGAACTGCTTCGTTCATTGTGTCTTTCAGTCTTCCAGTAATTTCTTCCACTTTATATCCTTCTGCATCTGGGGTCTGTGTCTGGATTTGTTTGCGGTTTTTTTTTTTTGGTTTTTTTTGTCATCTGTTTAACATTTCCAGGGAATAACAACTGAAAGTATTTTGACTGGGAGAGGTTTAAAATAATTTATCACCAAATGCTGGTATTGAAAAGATGTGTAGTAAGTAGTGGACATCAGGTCTGGTCTGGCAATAGTTTGATTGTCCAAAACAATAGGAAAATGGTTTCTTTCAGGATTGTTTGGTGATAATGATTTGGGTTTTTTTGAATTTTCTTTTGTCATGTGGTAAGATCAGTTTTAGGTTCTGATCTGCTCATATCTTCTGGCAGCTCAGAAGAGGAGTGTATTACAAACTTGTAGCAGGGGGTTGGTAGTTCTGCTGTACAGCAGGAATAAAACTGAATTTACAATGGTATCAAAATACTGTCTGTGCAGGTGACATGAAATACTAACAATATTAATTTAATTTCTTCTCTTATCTTCTCCCTGCTCCCCCATTCCCCTGGTACAGTCTGGTGTTTTGCAGTTGAACTTGCTGCTTGTTTGATGGATAGCAAATACTTGCTGATTATGTAACTAATTGACAACTATGGAAGTTACTTCTTTATTAAGCAATTTATTAAGTGATTAGGAGACCATTTATGAAGACTCTATTAACATAACACCAATAGTTGAGTACATTGGTTGGAGGAAAGTACGAGGTGATTTGAGGTGCACTTTTGAAGCAGACTTTGTTTTGTTTGCTCTGAGACTTCAAATCACAGGGATATGATGCATTAGAACATAGCTACTTCAGGTTTCTTACACTAGGTAGTCCGTTGGCCAAATGCACATTGCATTTTACACCAATCAAGATTTATTTAAATTTAATTAAGATTCATCAGACTGGTTTCCTGTGCCTGCTTTATAAATAGAGTGAGACTGGCTTAAGTTTGGTTAACAAGAATTGAGCTGCCTTGTGCAGTTACAGCCTCAGTAAGTGCTGTTGGCACACTTGAAGTCATGAGTGAATGCTCTGCAAGTGGCAGTGCTTGTGATCTGTGTCAGAGCCCTGGGCGAGAGCATCGTTAAGCATTTTGTGCATGGTGGGTGTGGGGTCAAGGAGTGTGGTGGAGTGTGTGCACGTGGTGATTGCTTGGATCAATGTACAACTCAAACTCATGTTTGCTCACTGGAAGAAGAATGAGTTTGGAATGGAAATGAGGTAAGGGGCCTGCCAACAGGAGAGAGAGTGTTCTGAGTGCGCAGAAATAGAGGGTGAGATGGTGAACTCCCTGGTATCCAAACCTGAAGCATTGAGGGGATTTTTCTGATCTTTTCAATGAGAGTATTTCCTCCCTAGATGATTTTCAAGTCATGATCTGTAAAGAAGATTTTTTTTTTTTCATCTTCTCCTCCTGCTTCAATATGTGCTTTTCATTTCCCTTTGCATACATGGAACTGGATATGAACAGTGTGATGCCCCAAGTACTGAAAATTATCTCAGTGTGGTTTTGAGAATAGAATTATTTAAGGTTATTCAGTGTCAAAAAGAATATAATAATCGAAGCATCCTTCTGAGTCAGCACAACGGGAAGCAGTGCACGAGGAAAGGGCCCCAGAAATACAGAATTAAAACAGTTGATAAAGTGTTCACGTTCTTCTTTCCCCTCTCCCATTCTAACTGAACCTAACTTTTGTTTTATGTTTTCTCTTTGAGTTTTTGCTGCACAACACTATTTGCATTCCCACCTGAATGTTGCATATTCTTCTTAGAGGGAGAAGTGATGGTAAAGGGACAAGAATAAGTGCTGGATTGACTGTGTGGAGAAGACACCGTGCTTCTGTGGGTGCAATGTTAAAATAGTTATTTTATGAAATATATGGGTGCAGGTTCCAAAGGCTGTGGCATTTTTAATGTACCTCTAACTTGGCCATCTTAGGAAGACCAGTGGAGAGGAGTATATTTGCTGACTCAAATATGAGTGTCTGTAAGTAACAGTGGTGTGTTACCTTAGGCTGTGCACTCACTGGTAGTTGCAAGCAAATTCCAATCTGAGGCCAATAAAGACATAACAGCATTTGCCAGTGCCTTTGCCAGTAAGTTCAGTCTTTCTGGACTTTGGGTTGCTGGACTATTGGTATTAATTCAAGGAACATTCGTTAGGAAGTAAGGAGACATAGAATCACAGAATCAGAAAATGGTTTAGGTTGGAAGGGACCTTAAAGATCATCCAGTTCCATCCCCTCTGCCATGGGCAGGGACACCTTCCACTAGACCAGGTTGCTCAAAGTCCCATCCAACACGGCCTCAAACACTTCCAGAGACAGGGCTTCCACATCGTCTCTGAAATGCCTGTTCCTGTGTTTCTCTTCCCTCACAGTAAAGAATTTCTTCCTAAAAGCTAATCTAAACCTACTGTCTTTTAGTTTGAATCCATTCCCCCTTGTTCTGTCACTACAGCTCCTTGTAAAATGTCCTTCTCCATCTTTCCTGTAGGCTCCGTTCATGGACTGGAAGGCTGCAGTTAGGCACCCCAAAGCCTTCTTTTCAGACTGACCAATCCCAATTCTCTCAGCTTTTCCTCATAGGAGAGGTGCTCCATCCCTCTAGGCATCTTTGTGGCCTCCTGTAGACTCCCTTCAGCAGGTCCATGTCCATCCTGGAGGTTAGCACCCCAGAGCTGGATGCAGCACTCCAGGTGTGGGAATCTCACTAGAGCAGAGCAGAGGGGCAGGATCACCTCTCTCAATCTGCCACCTGGAGATTTCTCTATTTGGAGAAGATTGTTTTCTTATCATCCTTTGGGCATCATGTTGGTGGTAATTAAAGCAATTTTTTTTGCCATGTGAAACAAACACTGAAGGACAACACTGCTATTCCTTGTGGTAGTGCAGAAACAATTCCATATGGCCGATTGAATAGTTCTATTTGTAAGAGTTTAGGCCATCCCTTGAACAGATTTCATGCTCTGTGGACACATTTGTCTACAAGTGTAGGATATGATCTACAAGGGTGGAGATGGAGATATTGCTCAAGGGTATTTTACTCAAGGGTATTTACTCATATTTTACTCAAGGGTTGCATGGTGCACTTACGATACTTTTAGGATGTAGCAAGCCATTGTAAAGGGCAAGGGTCCCAGCTATTGACTTTCATAAAGGTCTCATTTTCTTTAGTTAACAGAGAAAGAGAGCAGATTATAGACAAAACAGTCAAAATCTGATCTTTTTTCAATAATGTTTCTATTAAGGTAATTTGAGAACAAAGTTATCATTTGTTATTTGAAGCAATTGTAAAAAAGCAGACTATATAGAAAGTATGTAAATATGTGTTTATTTATGTATCTGTGTTTATATATTTGAGTATATGCACACACAAGCTCTTCCTATTTTTTTTGAAGTGCCAAAAATGTTTTTTATAGATAACATCCAAATAAAGACTGTGGGTGTTAGTATTAGCCTTTCTAAAAATGCGTATGTGGAATTGGATGACTAAAGAAATGGAGAGGAAAGATAAATGATCTGTTGTAAGCTGTCTATTTGTTTTTACTTACATTTATGGGCATAACTAATTAATGTGTTTGAAAAGCCTGGCTTATTAATATCTGGTTTTATTACAGAAAAACTGCTGTTATTAAACCTGCAAGGAGCATATAGTATAAAAGTCAGTATATACTTTAGATCTTCAAGGTGCATATGCTGTATCTTTCTGAAGACATTGTTAAGTAGGATGCAGATTTTCAGGTGATATGCTCTTTGATAGACACCCTCTTTGTGCGTTCTGTCACACCATGACAAGCTAGTCAATTTTGCGTGGGTATGAATTTGTTATTACAGACAAAGAAAGCATTTATCTTGTGTTTGTTCATATAGTGCCTAGCAGGAATCTTAGAAGAAATGGATCTGCCTGTACAGATTTTCCTGGTAGCAGCAGTATCATGTGGTACTAGTGAGCACTAGGAAATTCACCTGCATGCTTTTGTATTAGCTGTACACCTCCATAATTACCCCAAGAAGAAAGAACCCAAATACTACAGCCTTGAAAAGGATGCTTGGCATATATATTTGAAGCATAAAATTTGCAATTGCTACCGCAGTTCAGGGATTTGTATAGAGCAGTGCTTATATACTTGGTCCCTGTATAGCCTGATAAACAGAATATGCATTCAGTTTTAATATTTCCTCACAGTGCATTGTGCTGAGCATGGAACTACTTAGCTCTCAGGAAATGCAAGTATATTAAAAATACTTTTAACATTTGATCTTTCCTACTCATTGCTGCCTTACAAACATCCACCCTTCCTAAGCAGAAGTAAATTCTTTGTCTGGCTGATTAACTAGGAAAAAAATATCTCTTGGAGACCTTTGCGAGGTCATTAGTGAAGCTTTCTCTTCAGAACATGAATAAGCCACCTGCCTTTCATAGCCCAAGGGAGCCTAAAGGCAGTGTGTGTCTTGGAGCACACAACAGAACAGCATCTGCATACTGCCAGACTGATCTGCTAATAGCCAAGGGAGAGAGAGAATTGATGCCAGGGGTGAAGAGAAATGCTGAAACCTTGCAAAGTGTTAAGCAGTGCTCACCTATTTATTAGACAGCTAATGCTGCCTGTAGCGTTACCAGTGGAGGATAAAAGAAGTGGGGCATGTTGCAGATTGTTAATTGGTCTTAGAGCTGCATGTTGTAATTACTAGCTTGCTTTCTTCTCTACAAAGGGAAAAAATATCCCAGAAGGGACCAAAGCTGAGACTCTTTTCATCTGCTAAAAAATCACGTTGTGTTTTAAATATTTCTATATTTTTTTGTTTAAGAAAGAGGAAAAATAATTTTGCTATCAGACTGATAACCTACAAGAAGGCCCCTATCTGATTTTGACACCTTTAGTGATCAAATGTTTGTCAGGAAACGCAAGTTCTCTGTGAGTAATATGTTAATGTTTTAAGAATAATTCAACAACAAAGTTCTTTAAAGTCAACTTGCTGGAAATATGGAAGCTAATTAGTGTTTGCGACTTTTACTGAGGATGGATAATTTTCAGCTGACTGGTAATTGACTTCTATAATCTTAATCTTATTAAACTCTTTCTTTTTTCTCTGAGAGCTTGCATTTTAGCATTATGGTCTTGCAGTGTGGTCCTCTCCAGTTATCCAGTTTTTTCAAACGGTGGATTCTTTGTCCAGACAGGCTTTCTCTGTTGTGCTCCCATTTACTTTATGCGTTACAGGCTTAGGGTGAAAACAACAGCAACATTTAACAGGAGATTAAATTGATAACTCTTTTATTTGACTACTTATTCTTGGAAAATGTCCTCTCAAATAAATTGTTTCAGAACAGTAAGGATGATTTCTGGTATTTCTTCTATCTAACAGTCAATGCAGTTTAGGTACCAGGTATTATCCAGGTAAAGATTCCACTCTTACTTTAAATGAGTAGGTAGTTTATTTCCTTTTCAGGCCTGTCCGCTTGTGCAGCTTTGTTGTAATGGGTTAGCAAGCAGTAGCTCTAAATCTGGAGTCCTTGTTGCTGATGGACAGACTCAGGGGGAGCAGGGGGAGATAAGAAGGGGATAATAAGTATCTCATCCTCAATACTACCAGTAAGTGCAATATGTGTTCTGATCACATGCAGGGGGAGTAGGTTTGCAGCCCTCTGCCCTCATCACAATTGTTTTCTCCAGCCCTGATTTGTGCTTGCAACATAGAAAAGAGAAATCTAGCCTACGCTTCAGCATTTCCCCCTCTATCCCTTCGTGCTCCTCAGCAGGCACAAGGACCTCCTCTACCAGCCCCAGCTCAGCTTTCCCCCTACTGGTGCAGCAGATTCACCTCCCACACGAGCTGCAACTTTGGCTTCCCCTCCAGCTTTGTTGGCATTTAGGGTAGAGACAGGTAGAACATATTGAAATAAACTTTTGGCTCAGTTTAGTGAAAATGTCACACTACAGCCCCTGTATCATATGGCCTAAGAGCTGCTTCAGGTGGAAGACATTCTTTCCATTATGCATTTTTTCTTTTTTTCATATCTAGAAGTAAATGAAGCTCTATGTTGGCGTGAGTTCTTCCTTCGTAAGAAAGCTTGTCTGTAGCTAAGGGCTCCCTGCATAAATACTTCTTCCTTGCTTAAAATAAAAGACACTGCCTTGAAAATAATTTATTTGGAATTTCCTTCCTAGCTTATCTGACAACTTTGCATGATAGCGTTTGGTTGCTAGAGCTCACGCTTTGCTAGGAGACAGGACAAGCTTCCAACTGTGCATGCAGAAAGCATTTGAATTTGAATTTCAATTAATTCACGTACAGCATGAAATAAAAATGTCATGTTTGGAGGAGGGGTATTGTTGTTTATACAGTTTTGCTGGAAGACTCACAGAATAAATGTTTGGCTTGTGCTACAGTGCAGTATTAGAACAAGAAGTGATAGCATTATTAACTGACAAGTCATGAGTGGCCTGGATGCTTTTGTTTGTTCCCATGTAAAACTGCTTTGAAGATTACAGGTTTGTCTATTGGGTCTCTCATCCTTTTTAACATCATATTCTGGTAGCTGTTACAACATTACTTGCCCTGTGATAATTCATTTCAGCTATCAGCTACAAATATTTGTTCATCCTAAGGAGGCCAGACAGGTGTAAGAGCAAAAAGTTCATCTCGTGAGGGAGAATATTCTGCAGCCTGAGTTTTTGAGTAAGTTAGTAATTTACTTTTGTTCATAAAGGAATTAGAGTCAGAACTGTATCGATTAGTTTGTGTCTGTGTGCACGTGCTCCTGATTGCTTGTCAGCCAGGTTTGGCTCGGATTTTTGGATTGACAGATGTAATGATGCTGGAAGGCCCACAGACAGGAAAATAAGTGGCCCCCAAAGGGCTTTGCTGGTACAAAACATCAGCAGAAACATCTATGCATCCAAACATGCACACCTTCCACTAGGTGCAAACACTAGTTGTCATGGCAAGGTTTAGGGCTGCTAATGGATTTTCTCATTAAAATGTTATTTTGAGCTGAAAATGTTATTTTTATTCAGAATTTAACCTCTAAAAGAATATGGTTGATTTGTGAGAATGTTTTCGTGATAACACGGGTATTTCTGAATTATTGAACCACTTATTGTTATGAAATGTTTTGGCTTTTTTTTTTCATTGTAAGCCATAATAAAGGTTGAAAGATCGCATTTCCTGAATGTTGTTTCTAAAACATCTTGGGGGGAAAAAAAAAAAAGGAAAGCTTTTAAAAACTCCCTTTATTAAAGACATTTTATGCCACTGTTAGGTGGATCATCCCGAGAGAAACAGGAATATGTAAATGGTTGTATTAGATGATGTCTTGAGGTTCCTTACATCCTGAATGATTTTATCATCCTGTGTGACAGTATATGAGGACAGAAAGTTTCCAGGAGATACTGTAAAGTACCATGATCTGACCCAGAGCACTGTAACATCATACCAAAGCATTGGATTCTTCAATGTAAAAAAAAAAAAANTAAAAGAAAAAAAAAAAAAAAAAAAAAAAAAAAAAGCAATGACAAGAGCTGGGCAGCAAAAAGAATTCTGTCAAACTTGAATGAGAAAAGGAGACCTTGAGACTTATGGTCTATTAGGAAGATTCACATCCATCTGCTTGGAGGTTGAAGTTACTAGACAAAAGAGGTGAGGTGCAGGTATTGGAGAAGATGAAGCTCTGTAGCTGAATCTTTTGTAAGATGTGAACGAAACAAAAGAGCTGTATTTAATCTCTTTAAAGATGAAAAAGAATAATAACTTTAATAAAAATAAAGTACAGAATTGAAGTTGCATTTTGCAGATCTCTTAATTGTTAGGTAAGTAGCATTCGAGTTTTGCCTCTTGCATTCTTTTTTGATATGACTGAATTGCCCTTACTTATAAAATACAGCAGTGCTGTCCCATATTCTGACTGGCTTTGCCATTGACTACACCATAGAATCATAAATACAGGAATTGCCCAAGGGTCTTCCCCTGCTTGCTGCACTAGCACACTGAAAATAATGTTTAGTTTTGCTTTTTTTACCTTAGTTTTGAAAAGTTCATTTGAAGCTTTTACTTTCACTGACATATGTAATATAAAATCCCTCAGGTTCCAAACTAATAGGAGTTTGAGGCTGTTGGGCTCTTAAGGAGCATGAAATCCTGCACTTTTTGGATTGATATGATACTGTTAGTGAAAAATACCCTGAGATCAGACCTGGTGTGTACTGTCATGTAAACCACTTGTAACTCTTCCTCCCTTTGGGTTAAATGATGTCTATATTTTGTTAGGTTTGTGGGCTTTTATTGATCACATTCATTTTGGTGATCTATGAGGATACAGCATTGGCAATGTGTTTGCTCCTGTGGACCAAAAATATTTGTAGAAGCTGCATTTAACAGTGGGAAGGTGGGGAAAATATTGTTTGTTCATTTGGTTGGTTGGCTGTTTGTTTGTTTGCTTGTTTTCTCCTGGAAAAGAAATGTGTAAAGTTTATCTCTAGAGGTTTCAGTTGGAGGAAAATTGGTATAACTGTTCTAGGCTCATCCTTGAGATGTCCTTTTATGAGGAGAGCATGTTCTAAAATCTACTGATACTTCTGGCAGCTTAGAGAGAAAGCTTAATAAAATGACACAGTGATTTTCAATTGAACTAAATGCATTGTCCTACATACAAGATGTTATTTGAACTTCTAGAAGCTAGGACAATAAAAAATGGTGCATTCATAAATTTGTGGTGTACCTACTCCTTGATAGGTGCTTACCACAGTCTCAAGTGACAGATTCTCTGAAGACTTTGCAGTAAAATATAAATAAATAAATAAAAAAAAAAAAATATAAATTGCCTACTAACAGTAGGCTGTCCTCTAAAAAATCCAGAAAACTGACTCTTAGTGGCTTACAGTCATATTTATATGTCTTGACAGTGCATCTTTGGTAGTTATTGAAGACAAGGTATTTAAGCCATCATTATGAGGAAACGAGCAAGAAGGATACGAGTGGTAAATTGAGATAAAACAAACTGGCCATAATAAAGCCTGTCCAAACTAGTCATCCCATATGTCTGCATTTCACTTTAGGCTTTGCTTCTGGCATTCAACATCACTAAGAAACAGTCTTTGGTTTCATTAATCTTTCAAACCTTTTAGTTGTTTGGGCAAGTTGAGGAATGGAAAGGAAATCTTCAAAAGCTTGGGTAAAAGCAGTATTGTAGGAGTTTGTGTTAAATCTATTGCCTTTGATTCTTAATTTATCCATGAGCTTTTCCTTTAATAGAGAAAATTTCTCTACAGCATTTTCCTCTACAGAGGAGGTTTTCTGTGACAGCAGTAGTTAGCTGGGCTAGAGGCTTAGGCTACAAGGGGACAAGAGGAATCCAATATAGGAAGTATTGGGGGATTCTGGCAATTTTTTTGTAGCATAGGAACACAATTTCTTCTAATTTACCAAAGATACCTGCAAGTGTCTTAATTTGAATTTTCACACCGTATAATATTATACATGTGCTATTTTAAGTATGATTTAAAACTATTTATCAAAATGGGGAAAAATGAGCTGAAAATGTGGATTTATAATGTCGGCATAAAGACCATGCATTCTGTAAGAGGCAAAGAATATGTGCTTTCAAGAACAACAGCGCTGAAAATACTGGATGAGGATTAAAATATATCTTTCTGATCTTCTGTTACGTTGCCTGAATAAGTTCATATCCCTTTGAGGCAATGTGCTGTAATTCCAGTAAATGCTTTGTAATCTTTGTGTAGTGTCTTAGTGATTTCTTTCTCCTTAAAGCTGTTGATACTCTTAATGAAAAGAGAGAAGGGACAGGGGTTTTCTTCTGTTATGAAAAGATCCATCGTGCCATCTTGGACTAGGTCCGAGATGATTCCTGCCCTGAGGGTTTCAGGGACATTTCAGCTGGGGCTCCAGTGGCATAGCCAAGTTCTGCTGGTTGAAAAGGTCCCTGACCTCAGCTGTTTGTTTTCTTTCCATGGTTTTTCCTTTCCTTCAGGCTGGCTCCTGGCCTGCCTGGGGGGCAGCAGGTAAACATTCTGTTAATGAGACCAGCCTGGTGGAGCTTGGTTAATGGCCAAAAGCTGTGCTGGCAGCTCTTTTTCCCAGCAGGAAAAGCAGGAGGCACTCTGTGCTTAAGGCACCTGTGGGGGAGAGGCAATGATGAGTGCTTGAGGAGCAGTGACCTCCTGCCACAGGACAGAAGGGACGCTCAGGCCCAGAGCCTGAGGCTCCCTGCTCAGCAGCTCACAGTGAGGAGGTGAAAGCTGGTGAATGAGGGGTGTGTGGGCAGGGGTGCATGAGGTCAGAATGGCCCCCTGCACCCCATGGGAGCTTGCTCTCACTTCTGATGCTAACAGTTTGTATTCATGTGCTTAAATGTTCTTGACCTTTTGTTTGTTTTTGTAGGTTATTGTATGATTGTCCTGACCTTTCCTGTCTCTACTGGCACATAATAGTATGACATGACAGACTGCCTACAGCCAGCCTGGTTTCTAGAATTACTTGCTAGAGTTTCTGCCAGTGGTTTATCCTCTGTGCACATTGCTAAATGTTCTGCTTTTGCATCCAAAGGTATCTTTGCAATCTTGCATTAATCTTCATTTTGAGGAGGGGGATTTAAAAGTAGTGGTTTTAATGTCAGTATTTGTAACAACAGTTAGACTGTCTTTTAAGAAAGCTTCCACACTTGTAGGTACAGCTTTTGTGCATCTCCACTACCATGCCCTGCTCTTCAGAACTGGCCTGTGACTTTGTTTCTCTGTCCTTGAGGTTTTTTTCCTCTCCTTTTTTTCTGATGGCAGTCGTTCCTGATTTTTCTGTGCCAGAAAGTTGAGAAGAATCATCTTCTGCGGCACTGTACTGCTTGTCAGCTCTTTCCAATCCTGAGTTTTAATGAACAAGTTTAGTTCTTTGCCTTTATGCTTTTACCTCTGTGGTTTTGCTGCTGTGCTGGATCTTTCCATAGGTGAGCAAGGGAGTACTTGGCAGAAAGACAGGAGTTCTGTCTTTCCTGCCTAAATAATACCCTCTGACTACATTTATCCAGTCCCCTCTTTCTCATTCTTTCTTTAGCCTCCTAAGAAAGCTAGAGAGAAATGTTACATCCCTAGGCCCCTTTATACTCGTTTGTGTATCTGTATTATAACAGCAGTGCTTAGCACTTGCATAATCTTGCTCCTCTGCATAATCACTGTAATCATTTATGCATCTGTTTTGTAACATGGGTGGGTCAGATTCTGAGATGGAACAGAGCAGTTCTGTCTCTCTGCTGCATTTACTGGATCAGCTAGCACTCATCACGCCTCAGTGTTTATTATATGTAGTGTTTTATGTGTTAAAACACCAGGAGCCAATGTCTTGAGGACTGCCTTTCATGCCTTTGATTTTTCTGGAGTTCTGTTCACACAAAAGGTTGCCCAGCTTTGGGAAGGGGCAACAGAGCAGGGGTGACACAGCTGGATTCAGGTTTGTTCTCTCTAATCATTTTAGGCAAGGCGAGCAGGTGGCATTCATACTTGTGGTGAGGAAAGCTGAAATTACCTCCTGAGCCACAGATCATGGGATGCCTCGAGAGCCTGACTGTCCTCTGCTCGCCTCTTCAGACTCCTACTGCACTGCAGATAAGCCTGTGAGGCTTAAAGGCCTCTTTCCTAATCTGAGGGTTGATAAACTACTGATAGAGGGAGCATTTCCTCACAGGTTTCTGTATTAAAGAGCCATTTGGATGCTCGCTGCAGCAAGCAGAGATTCTACGGAGACAGTGTGAGCAATGTGTGTGTTAAAGAGGTCAAAGAGCTGCATCATCTGTAGTCATTACTGCACAGCGCTGTGCAGGGAGTGCAGCGCCAGCGCTGGCACCCTGGAGGAGCCAGCTCTGGGTGGAGCTCTCTTCCTCCTCCATCACTCTTTTCTTTTCGCAGTGTTGACCTAGTTTATTAATGTTAATTTTATTAGTGCATCTGCTTCATTTTTTGTGATTATTAAATGCTTTTGGGGCTCTGTAATTTGATTATTTCAGTGCCTTTCTTGATATAATTGAAGCTCGAATGAATGTAGCCTGAAAACATACTTTATTTTAACTTGATAAATCTTGTACAGCTAAACCAATTTGTGTTAATACTTTTTTCTTTTTGCAACCTTGCGCTTATGTAATTTGTTTAGTGGCAAAATTTTTGTTTTGTTTTTTTTTTTTTTACCCAGACTGCCTGAAACTGTGGCGTATCTCTCTAATAGGTCTCTTTCTGTCTGCAAGTTTTAAGCAGTTTATGTTTAGGGTCTTATGTAGTGTATCCTATCTCTGTCACAGGAGGCTAACAATCTTATTGGACTGACCCTATCCATTCATTTGCATCAATGCCTCCTGCTGTGCTAGCTTCACTTATAGTATCTTTTATCTCTGTCCTTTCCCATTACAGCTAGTTCATTTCATCTCAGGTGCTGTGATAATTTCCTCATTCCCTGTCTGTGTCACAACTTCCATAGCCTTTCATTTCCTGCTGCATTTCTTTTTCTCCTCATCTTTCATTGCTCCTGTGAAACAGAACTGTTTTCCTATGGTACTGGGGGAAGGTTTCTAGTGACCGAGAGAAGAGTTTCAGATGCACTTCTCCATAAAAAAAATGATAGGACCTCTGATGCTCCTCCTGGGTGGCTCATCTTGGTGCCTTGCTCAGCTTGCTTGCTCTGAGAAGCATGAAGGTCTTTCTCTTTGGCCTTATGTGAGTCACACATGCTCTCCAAGTGGATGGAGAAGCCAGAGGACTAATGCATAGCTCGCTTCCTTGGGGGTGCTGGCAGTGTGCAGGCAGTGCCCACGTCTTCTCAAGAACACAGCTTTGGCATCCATCTTTCCCAAGTGGGAGGGAAATGAAATGAAGATTGGTGAGTGCTACCCAGAGGAGGTCCAAGGGTCCCCCTCCACCCAGAAACTACAGGGGATCAATACCTCTTGGGTTAAAAGGCCTGAAACTGATACTGGCTCACCATGAGGCAATTTAAGAAGTTCTTTCAACCCTTGAGCAAGCTTTTGCTGTAGATTTAGTCCTGAAAAAAGTAATACTCCTTTTTCTACGTCTGTCATTGTTTCAGCATCTGTAATAATGGCTTTGCAGTAGTTTAACTGTCTTGTTTGGGGTATATACCTCTTAATAAATCATTGGAATAATTATATTGTGGTTAGAAAGGATTTAAATCACAGGTCAACTCAGTGCCTATTTCGATATCTTCAATAGTAGCATTCAGAGTTTTATAGACCTATGACTTTGTGGAATAATGTAGATTATACTAAAATACACTGTAGACTTTATTCCACTGGGAAACTGAGAAAACTTGACTTTTGGCTGGGCAAGGATAGGAATTAAGAGTGAAGGACTTGAAAGACTGTCAAGCATGTTCTGATGCCCTGGAGAATTTCCATTACTACTTTGGAACCAGTGCAGTGTGTCTGTGCAAGGCACAAAGCTGTAGTGTCCAGTCACCTGCATTATGGCATTTGTCTTTTTCATTGTCCGTGTAATCAAAACTTGATGGTGTTTGCTTTCTTTCCTCAGTGTGAGTTCAAACAGTGGAGGAGTAACTGTTTGTAACCCTGCCAGAGATTTTCTGCAATTAAAAATGAAATTGGAAATATGAACACCTTTCCTGTTTGTTGTACTGATTCCTCTCAATTTTCTGATAAATATCAGGGTTTTGACAGATAAAGAGCCACGGGAGTAAGTGGTTCAGAGGATTAATAATTCAGTCCACAGCCTTTCACCCTCAGGTTGCCAGGCTGCAACCTACCTGGCCCAGGTAGGTAGTGACTAAAAATAACTGTATGGGTGCTGTTCAGTTACCTGTCTGAAATGCATTTATATTTGCAGGCTGGGCGTATCACCAGTCCCCTGGGAACAATTGGCAGTGATTGATACTCTTTGTGTTTCCCTCAGGGAGGCCAAAATCAAGTCAAGCTTTTTCTTGCCCCAAAACCAGAGGCATGCTGGAAGCTGTCCTCATGTCTATCTTGGAAGTATGGACTCTGCAATATGCAGAGGGTCCTGGTAAAGGGAATTTGTCGGCCAAATACCTTTTATGTATAATATTATTATAATATATATTATGTATATTATATGTGTATTTCTGAACATATAAAATACGTTCAGAAAAAATCTCTGATGCGGAATAATTAGAGAACATTCCACGTCAGGCTTTGCGGGGTAGGGAACTTTCATCATCACCTTACTTACTTCGGTAATACGCTCTAAAATTTCATGGAAAAAAATTAGAGATACTCTAAGCTAGTATTAAACTAATATAATGTACAGGTGGGTAGGATATACAAATGTCTAATGCTCAAACTTTTTAAAGTTTCCTGGGTTGATATCTATCATTTTAAGATACAGCTACTGAAATGCCAGTTTGAAGAAACTCATTTAAGTTCTGTCTTGAAATACTTTCTGAAAATCTTTGTGAAATTAGGTGATTGCATTTCCAGGACAAAAAAAAGATTTTTCCTTTTCAGTTTAAGAGGAAGAATTTGGCATACATGCTTCTAAGCATTCCCTGAATGGTATGTGTCCTGTGTTGCACCTAGGAAGCAAGTAGGGGAAAATGCTATTTTTGATTACCCCAAGAAAGGAATTCTTTCCCATAAATAAAGCAGTTTATGTGTGTGGTTTCTGTACAGTGGTTTCTCTTTGTGGCAGAGATATTTTAGACAGTTGGCAGTGGTGATAGGTTGTCTACAGTAAGATGAAGCATTCAGTACTTGGTGAAGTAGATGGTGGTAGTGTCTTACAGAAATGCTACTTGTACTTTCAACTTTTGCAGGAAGGTTTGTAAAACAATAGGAGCAAGTTACATAATGAAAGTGGGAGACTCAATCCAGTCATGTTACATACATCCGCATTTCAAAGATAGGTGGACTTTTTGCTTGGCAAGAATTGAACACTTAAATTCTAGGGGAGAGAGATAGACTTGCTGTTTTGGATAGCTTGAACTTCCTATATGTCCCATAGCAGTAATATTTAGTATTTGTGGGTTTCTGCAGAGGGAAAACCACACAGAAAAGGCTACTTTGGATTTTGAATTTGAAACGTTGGCAGTCAGGTTGTACCTGTTGCAGTGCCCAAGTAGATTTTTAATGCTAACAAATGGGATTGGGATTTTTCTGTGTAGGTAGAAAGAGGAGAGAAAATGTATCCTAATTATCTCCCTAAAATGAAGATTTAAAATATTTGAATGGTGAGGGCAAGGAACTGTGGGGTTTTTTCTTCATAATGTTAATATGCTGTATTGCAGTGTAATTCCACTTCTGCCAGTTAAAAGCTTATTAAGCTGCTATCATAGTAAATAGGTTATTAACACAGAAAATGAATGTCACCAGAATAATTAAAAATTCTTTCAATTCCCCTAATATCTCTTAAATGCTCAGTATAATGTACCAACCTGTCTCAGTTTGGGATCTGAGAAATTATATGTCCTTATAAAGAAAAAAAACTTTTTTGTCACTACATTTTGCATTTCCCGAGAGTAGAGAATTTGAGTATTTAAATGGAGTATTTAGAAATCTGTCCACCCAGTAATTTGACATTGCTTCAATTAGAATCAAGTTCGTTTCCTTCTTTTTGTTTCCCCATATCTTGCTGAAGTTGACTCCAATTTAGAAATAATATGCTTAATTACTGCAGCTTCATTTTCAAAAAGCAAATCTGCTATTTTTATGATTTTTTTTAATGGGGTTGTAAGAAGTTAAAACTGTCAGAGTAGGATCCAGAAACTCTTGTGTTCTTGATGAAGAAGTTAGTCATACTTAGTAACGGAGGGATCAAAGATGATCTTGGATGCAGCTATTTAATTTGCATGCTTGAAAATCAAGAGTAATTCTCCTGAAATTTATGGATTTTAATCCTCAGCAGAAGTAGTTCCAAAGCAACAAGCTGAATGTAAATCATTGAATGCTTAGCTTTTTAATTTGACTTGTTTTTGAAATATTTATTTTAGAACTTTTTTCTACCTTTCCAGGCAGACAAATCATCAAAGCTACAGAAGCAAGCAAAGAGGTTGTTTGTATAATCCTTTCAGATCTTTTAACTCTCTCTAAGTAAAAGTTTTGTTTGTTTTTGTCTTGAATTGCTGGTTGTGGTTCTGTTTTGGCAGTATTGAAACTTTTGAACAGAATATATCAATGGCATGAGACAAATGCAAAATGGTAAAAGAATAAACAAGAAGGTAATGCTGCAAAAATGACATTTTCTTTGTACTATACTGACCTTTTTTGAAATGCATCATCTTTAAAGGACACAAACAGTACTTTGATTTGCAGCTCACCTAAGTGATGGCATCTTCCATATTCTCTGTCCCCTCACAGCTTACCCAGTAATTTTTAGCTTATACACAAGAGTTAGGTTAACCTTCTCAAGAATGAAAATCATTATTCATAGAATAGCAAAAAAACCCCAAACCATAGCAGTGTTGTGGGTGAAGAGTCAGAAAGTCTGTGGCTTTTTAATGTGATTTTAGGTCATTTAGGGCAAATTGTCCTGAAGTATTTGAGTGTCGTGATGCTCTGTGTCTAATGAGAGTTGGTTCCCTGGTGCTGCAGGAGCTGCTTTGCTCCTGTAAAGGGAGGGAAATTTGCTTCCTAGGCATTTCTAAAAAGTGAAGGATGACAGAACCAGGAGATGAATGACCCTTGATGGATTGTCAAGTAGCACATAGAAGGGCCTCACCAGCCTGGAGCACATGTTATATCACTTTATGACTCAATTCTTCGTCTGAAAAATGGGATTAAGAATGCTTCTTTCCTCTCATCTGTTTAGTCTGTAACCTCTTTGGAGTGCCTAGTGTTTGTTTATGGACTGCTCAGGAAGATGGGTCTGCAGTCCTGTATGAGACATTGCTTTCCACCAGGCCATTGCAGTAATAAAGACAATCAGAACCACCTGCAGTATCTGCATTTTCTTGAAGAAGTCTTTAGCAAAGCATATGTGATATTTGCTTTATATGGTCTGAGTGTTGGAGCAGCAGAAAACGTCTGGACTCACTTGAGAGCCATTCAGCATTTTTTTAAAAGCTTCCTCAAGCAACTACCTTGCACTGTCCCACATGTGTGCTTAAAGTCTCTTTTCTTGGAAAAGTATCCTAGTGACAGGCCTTTGGAAAGAAGGAAGAAGCTGTTGTTTCAGGCACTGCATTGAAATGCTGTCTGTGGTGTGTTCTGGAGTAGGTTCACAGCTCGTGTGTGTTTCTGTGTTTTGCTCTTTGCTCCCCTCTCCATTTGGCAGGTGTGAAATTTAGCCAGCTCTGTTTTCAGAACCTCAGTTCAGTGCAGAAAGCTGTGGTGTTCCTGCTTCTTTATTTCAAAACCTAAAAAGCTGAGTATGTATTTAATATATTTAATATAGATTCCATATTCTTCATTTTCAATATATGTCTTATTTTTCAGAATTTGCTCACTGCTGCAGCCTGGTACTAAGAAATTTTGTTTTGAATGTTTAGTGTTTGGAGGAAAGTAGTCAATTCAAGCTTACTGCCTGGGTCAGAGAGCTGCTTCCAGCTCTTCTTGCCTCCCTAGAAGCATTGCAGGTTGTAGTCAAAGACATCACAAGACGATGCCAATTTAAAAACACGCTTTAAAATGTTAGGCGTGGGTTAGTTTTATTTGGTTCTGCTTCTAAGCCCTATCTTCAGACTGTGACAAGAGTTAAACATCACTTTTGAAACCTCTGAAAGCTGTAGATTCTCATGTCAGAATCTGGGAGAAAAAAAACAAGTCAGCTAAATATGGAAAGACTTGGTGAATCTAAGTGAGCTGGAAGCATGGAAAGACATTTTCTGTATTTCTGGTTTAACAATTTGAAAAAAATTAATCCTTACCCTGCTGAAGTGTTTCTAGATCTGGGATCAATTCATCCTAGACCCTTTACTTCTTCAAAGTGAAACTCAAGCCCTAAAATAAAAGCTGTGAAGAAATAAAACCAGAAGTGTATACATGAAACTACCTGTACATGCTGCAAGATGTGCTTTAACATGAGTCCTGCATTCAAAATTGTCATACTGGGCTATGTTTATAGTAGTAAAATGAGAACAAATATGCTGTTTAGGAGGATTTAACAAGCAGACTTCTTTTAGCTTCCTGGAAGAAAGGTGGTGACAAGTGAAATAGAGTTTGGGACTCATCCTGTGCGCTTCACTTCCCTTTTTGTGATTAATAGGATTTCACTCCCATTACACAACTCCAGAATGTAATAATGAGAGACAGTGTAGTAGGTGCAAGTTTCAGTTTTCCAGATGGTGTGTTTTACAAAGCATTACCACAGGCAAAAGAAGTTCCTCTGTACTGCCAAAAACCTGGAGCTGCAAAGGAACCCCCTACTGAAGAGAGCCCACATACAGTATTTATAAGTCATAGCTAAATTCAGGATATGGTGGAAAGGGAAACTGGATTCTAATGGCTGTGTCTATTTTTTAAAAGGTTTACGTTAATAAAATAATCAGAACATGTAGAGCAAACTGTCCCAGAAGCTCTTCCTGAATGTGAATCTCAGAGTGATGCAACTCAGTGTTTCCTAGCTGCTCTTCAGTCAGCTGAGAAATGGTAAATGAGTAGAAAAGAATGCTGGAGGAATTAGCACTTCAGGGTCTCCTTTCATTCATCAAAGAGATGTATTTTCAAGCTTAGTATAGTTTCACACATGCTGCCATCAGCAAAATCATTACTTTATAAGGTTTCCAAAGTTAGTAGGGAATTAAGAGAGTCATGATCTGAAACTCCAAGGACAATCATAAAAGATGTCAAAGATTTCCTTTGATCTCTTGTTTGTTTTCCATAGGTCCTTCGGTAAAGGTATGAATTGTTGACTATAACCAGAACAAGGCTTGGTTTTCTGAAGCAGTGTTACATCAGTAAGAACGCTTCCCAGAACAAGCCATCAACTTTAGGAGTATGGGAGAATTCTTGTACTCCCAGTGAGGAGCTTCATTCAAAATGAAGCAGAGTTGTCAGCCACAATTGAGTTTGTTTTATTGTTTCACTTATTTACAGTTCTGCCTCTTCCTATTCCAGTGTTTCTATGTTTACCTAACAAGAATAGATTGTTCTCTGTATTGATCCTTGTATTTTTATCTCTCTTGATTACTGCATGCAGCTGATCAAGTAGCAGTTCCAAGCTACTTATTCTTCAGGGTGGGCTAGCATGCTTTTGGGGCATTTCCTTGGTCCAGCTCAAGTTGTGGTAATTTCATTACTTGGTGGACTTTGGTCACACTGCTGGAGGTCAATTCAGGATGTTCATACATGATGCCACATTTGTGGAGAAAAAACTCCACCTTACTCTTTGGAGATATTGAAAGCCCAACTGTATGACATTGTTCTGAGTAACCTGCTCTAAACTGACCCTGGTTTGAGCAGGATGAGTTTAACCAGAGAATCTCCAGAGATCTCTTCCCACTGTGGCTGTTCTGTGAAGGTGATGGTATCGGGTCACCGAAGATGCCTCATACTTTTCATTCAGGAATGTCTGAAAAAAGAAGGGTTCTACAAGTACTCCATGTATGATGTGCCTGCTCAAGGAGGTGCTCTTTAGGACTTACTTGCACATTTTTTGCATTCTGAATCAGATTGCATTCAGGCTTGGATGTGGATTGACTGGAAGATGTTTGACCACCATCCTGAATTGTGCAAGATGTATTTCTGGAGATAAAGATGGGGATACTAGCAGGAGAAAAGTTGGTAATGTTGAAGGGGGATTGGGGGGTGGGGACAAGAAAAATGAAGGATGACCTACTTCTCTACCATTCCTTGAAAGAGGGACCTTACTGGAATGATGGCTCTCATTGTGGTAATGAATTTGTAGCAACTATTAAGGGTTAGGATTTTAATAGGGATGAAGGATAGTTGTTCAAAATAACCAGTTACTCCAGCACAGTTTTATCTACAAAAGTAAAAATGATAGTCATACAACAAATAGAATAAATTCTAAAGGTTATGAGTTCTTTTACTCTAAAATTATACTTCCTGAAATCAGGAAGATGATTTTTTCACAGTGTGCTGGGGAGTACTTAGGCAGACATGTTGGGGTACTGTACATAGCTGTCAGAGGGAGTGCAAGCGGATTTGTACCTTCCAATGATAGGTCTCATCATTTTTATCTAGTCAGTAAGCAATTTAAACACTACTTTGTCAGAGCTAGAAATACAGCACTTATACAAGTCATTTGTGCCAGCATGAAAATCCTTTGGATACATTGTTCTTTGGTGTTGGAGAAGGCAACACAGTATGGCTTTTTGGTGAGAAAGAAAGACATGTTATATATTGACGCTCGATAATTATTTTTGCCCCCTTATCTTCCTGTTCCATAGCTTGCCATACTTCAGTGTTGTTAGTTACATATGTTTAATTAAAAAACCAGTTTCTGATTGATTCTGAAATTAGGGTTGATTGTCAGGCAGTTTCCTTCAGAGATTGTTGATAAATCAGCTATATTCTTTCTGAGTTTATGCTCAAAAATTTACAGAGCTGTTTCTTTAGAATTTTTGATTTTCTTTTTCATTGCTGTTATATAATGCTAATTAAGGCTATTTTTAGTAATTATCTTCCGAAAATGGAACAGACTGCATGAAGTGGGACAAGAATATTTGGGAATTTAGAACACTTTTAGAAGTTCAAAAGCAAGACCATATCAGGAAAGTCAGGTTGTAACAACAAATTATTGTCTGTGCTCTCAGTACTGAAGAGCAGCTTTGTGGAGTAAAGCTAAGAGGCCAAAAATGTCTGTTTAAAGAATGTATGCTTTTGTACTTTTTCCTACTGAAAAAAGGGCTTTGTATTCGCAACAAAGGATTTTATTTTGCAGGCTACACTCTTTAACAGTCTCTGTTCTCTGCTGTTTGAAATTTCAGATTATCTTAAGAGCTGGTCATCTTTGAAATCTGACCTGGCTAACCTTTTTCTGTAAAATAGAGTAGTACTAACCAATCAGGAAAAAAAGAGATGCTTTCAGAATTTGACACCATTGATTGACAGTATTGATGTTGTGTGACAGTTTTGTAAGGATCTTGCAATAGCAAAATTATTTCTTGAATCCCATCATGATGGCATTTTTTTCTATTTTTCATGTAAATATTGATCAAATTGTGAATAATAAATTACCTACATTGCAGTCTCAGAGGGGGAAAAAAACAAAACACAAAAAAAAAGAAAAAAAAAGAAAAAAAAAAAAGAAGCCCTGAGGGTTTCAGAAAGATTACAGTCCTTTGCTTAACCATTTTTATATACAAAAATTGTGGTGAATGTTCCTATTACATATATCTGTGCTTTCATGTATTCTGTTGAACATGCTCAGATTATTGGATCAATGAATGTATGAATGGCCACTGATCCTGGATATTGTTCAGTTGCTGGTTTTATTACATGATAATGCTTCAAACCCAACATAATTGTGAACAATAGACCAACAAAAAGACCAAAATGTACTGCATTGTGCAGGTTGGGCACATCAGTTCTAGTCTCTTTATGATGTGCTCAGCTGCTGTCAACAGAAGAGCAGACACTTTCTGTTATATCATTAAGAGCATTTTTAATTAAGGAAAAATGTATAATTATACTTTTCAGTGTAGCGTAGTTCCTTTATTTTGAATTTGATACGATTGTTTCCTTAGGTGTTTGCCAAATACTCTGTTCTCTTATTGTGTTCTTTATTCACATTCTTTATTTATACTGTTTCAAAAGCATAACTACATGCAGTCATTCACACATGATGCAAGAATATTGCACACTAAGTTTTATTCACAGATATTCCCAGTTAAATAAAAGAAGGGAAAAACCGATGATTGTTTATCTTTGATGAATTTTTTTTCTCCTACAAGTTTATTTTTAAGCAAATCAGAATAGTATCTGAAACATCAATGTACTTCTTCTAGAAAATACCTGGGGAGAAGAGACCTTTGAATGCGTGATCTGTTTGCCAATACAGTATGGTCTGACAGCTGTGTCCTCCTCTGTGGCCACTGTACCAAATGGAGCTCAGGGAAAAGAGAGGGTTTATGTCACAGGAGAATAGAGCAAGTAAGGGGATGCTTATGAGAGTGTAGCTCTTCTTTACCCATGGTATTTAGTCCCAAGAGTAAAATCAAGTTGCAATCTGACTGCCTTGCTTTACTATCTTCTCTGCATTATTTTACAGAGTTATCCCCCGCCTCTCCTCTGGTCTGGATTGTTCCATACCTGACCATGTCTGAAATGTTTATATTTAGTCATGTCATCAAATTTTGCACCAGAAGCTGATTAAAACATGAGGGAGCCTTGAAGCCATTGTAGCATGTTTGTAGCTGCTTGCCAAATGAGAATCAGGACAGGAAAGATGAACAGAACCATAAATGCTTCCTTCATTTCCAGCAGAAGAAACTCATGCAAGAAAATACTGTATTTTGTGTCTGTTGTGTGGTGATAAACCCGAGTAGTGAAAATGAGTAGTGAATAACTGTTTTAGTGGTAATGGCAGTGCAGCTGCATTGGACATTACTGGATACATGTCACTGGAATCCTGCAGTACCATCTCATTCTTACATGCTCCTGATTTTTTAGCTAATAGTACTTACAAGAGCTAGAGGTCAGAAGTCCATACTTTCTAATCTTTGATTCCTACTACTGGTGCCCATAATGAAAAGAATCTTCTTTCTAAGGGGCCAAAAGCCAAAACTTCCATTGAAAATAATGCCAACAAGAGGTGATTTGTCTTTCTTTTGAAATATACTCATGTATCTAGATTTTGTGTTACGTTTTAAAGAGTGTACTGCTAAGCTGTATGTGTATTTATAGGCTTTTATATGTTTGAAAATCTGGGGGGGGGGGGGGGGTCTTGATAGCTGTTGCATTTTCTAATTTTGTTATT
>VWZN01002800.1:277737-383714 GCA_013396955.1 Regulus satrapa
GTTTGTCAAAGAGTAGAGGGACCAAGCAAAATGCAAAGTGTTAATATAGAATTAACTACTGTCTGTGTTTCAGCTTGTGCTACCACTTTTCTGCAGACAACAGTCTGGGTTTAGGTGAGGTGAATCATGCGAGAGGAAGTATACAACTTCAAGGTGGAAGGATGTTCAGGGTGTAGAATCTTACTGTGTAGGAAGATTTTCTCTGTGAAAAGGAGCTCTAGTGGTGAAAGAGCTTTGCAGCTGTGTGTGGCTAAGACAGAAAAATTAATCTTCTTGAAGAAATACAAGCTGAGAGGAGTTGCTGTGGTACCTGTAACAGTAGAACATGTTGGGTGTCTGATGCTGGTCCTGAGTTGTTGTAGGAGCATATGCCTGTGCTGCACTGAGGGAGAAATGCTGGCACTACTTTTTTGCTCTGTAGTAGCCTCAGTTCATACCTCGAAGGCTTGGGTCATGGGCTGATGTTTAGTGTTATTTTAGACCATCAGGAGATGAGTCTTGTCTGTTTTTGGCATCATTCTTCAGGCTGCTCCTTTCAGCTATTGTACTGTACTGTTATTTTCTAAAGCACCCCTTCTAATCCTTGATTCCGAATGTGTTTCCTTAGCATGCTTATTTTTATCAGCCATTTTGGCTGAAAAAAAATTTTCTTTAAAATTCAAAAATACTAGTTGGGAAAGATTGTGTGTCTATGTGGTGTGTGCACATCTATCTATTGATCTGTAAATATGCACTGTTGTGTATGTGGTCACACAGCTCCACAAAGCATAGTAGAGATTTTTGTAATATGGTGTTAAAAGGATCAAATTTTGGAAAAACATGTTTCTGGATACAGGTTTGTTCAGTCCCCGCTTTTCTGATTAATGTTCCTTATATTTGCAGTGCTGATGCCAGATACAGCATTGTAATGTCAATATACTATAAACATGTATTTGTTGATATGGCATGAATTATTAAATGAATCACAGAATATGCTGACTTGGAAGAGACCCGTGAGGGTCATGATGTCCAACTCCTGGCACAGGATACCTACCCCAAGAGTCACACCCTGTACCTCAGAGCATTGTCCAAATGCTTCTTGAACTCTGAGATGTTTGGTGCTGTGACCACTTTCCTGGGGAGCTTGTTCCAGTGCTCAGCCACCCTATGGGTGAAAAACCTTTTCCAGGTATCCTACCTAAGCATCCCCCAATTCAGCTTCAGACCATTCCCTTGTGTCCTGTCACTGGTAACAAGAATAAAGAGATCACTGCCTGCTCCTCCTCTTCCTCTCACAAGGAAGTTGTAGCTGCTGTGAGGTCTCTCAGTCTCCTCCAGGCTGAACACGCCAAGTGACCTCAGTTGCTCCTTGTACAGCTTCCCCTCCAGACCCTTCACCATCCTTATGGCTCTCCTTTGGACACTGTCCAATAGCTCAATATCTTTTTTTATACTGTGGTGCCCAAAACTGCCCCTGGCATTCGAGGTGAAGCCATCCCAGTGCAGAACAAAGTTGGACAATCCCCTCCCTGTGCCTGATGTTCCCTAGGACAGGGCTGGCCCTCCTGGCTGCCAGGGCACGATAACTCATATTCTCCAAGGACCAGGCCTCCAAGATCCTTTTCCATAGCCCTGCTCTCCATCCTCTCATTCCCCAGCCTATATACAGAACTGGAGTTGCCCCATCCCAGGTGTAGAATCTGGCACTTCCCCTTGTTAATCTTCATATGGTTGATGACTGCCCATCTCTCTGGTTTGTTACGGTCTCTCTGAAGGTCCTCTCTGCCCTCAAGGGAGTTGACAGCTTCTCCCAATTTAGTATTGTTGCAAACTTGCTTCATTTTCCTTCAAGTCTTGCATTCAGGACTGGGCAAAGGATGGAGCTATGTGGAACCCCAGTATTATCAACAGTATTACTTTAGTAAGTGTCCTGAGATGTGGCGAAGAACAACCCAACTTTTGTGCAGGTATCCTTAGAAATGCAAGTGGCAATCACTAAGACCCATCTCCTTAACTATGACTGTTTACACCATAAAGAGAAATTCACTTCTACAATTATATTCAGAATTATAGAAAGCTGTTGCTTTGATCTCTCTGGGGAAACTTCTATCAAACATATCGGTCTACATTTTTACTTTGTTAATTACAAAGCTGTGAACAAGAAAATGCAAGACAATCTCAACTATTCTTAGTGTAATAGTGTAATATCCTAAAATATTACTGCCTTTATGAGTCCCAGTGGAGGATCTTTCTTTGTGTGGAAAAAACCCAATACCATCTTCTTGCATAAATGAGGAAATACATTCCAGATGTATTAAGCAGATAATCAACACACATTTATCATAGTCTCTTAGAAATCCATGGACTTAGGTTATCTGCAGGTTTGTACTTGCTTTTTTTTCTCATACAAAGATGTTTATTTTTTGAAACTTTAGTTTGTGCCTATTTTGTGAGGATGGATGGATTAAAAATATTTTTGTCTCTTCTTTGTGATGGTATGGAGGAGCAGTTGAGAGTTGTGCAGAGTAATACTTTGCTTTTGACTGCTGTTGAGGTCTTTCATAAAAATACCTGTAAAGATAACCAAAACCCAGTTGGACCCCGTTCTGGGCAGGCAGCTCTAGGTATCTAAGCTTGAACTAGGGCCATTGAACTAGATAATCCCAAGAGGTTTTTCAGGTAATTCTTTCCTTTGCTGCTTTGTTATTTGTATTCCACTGTGATCAGCTCTGCTGTTGAGTATGATAATTATAAATTGTCATGGTCCTACTTCTTCAAGGTCTCTGCAGTTATACCATTCTCAGTTTCATTGAACCCCAGTTCCTGGGCACTTCCAGTTGCAGGACTGAAGCTGAATTTATGTCCAAATGTAAAGATTTGCTGAATTTTGAAACCATCAGGCTTATGAAACCAGAGCTGTTCTGTCTGTGCTCCCCCAAAAGCACACCTGGTGGAAGACACTTCATTGAACAGTAGAACCAAATCTCACAAAATTAGAACTAAGAGAGCCGTGGGTGTAGAGTGTTTACTGTTTGCTTCAGATGTACACCCTAGCATCATTTTGTTCTGAATTCATCCACAACCATTGTTGACACTCAGCTGAGCTTTAAGGTTAGAAGGCCAAAGAAAACTTCTTGCAAAATAAAAATCGATTAGTAATGATTTTGTGTATATACCTGGAGGATGTGCAATAGTAACTCAGTCCTTTGAAGCTTGAAAGTGATTTCTGGATGGTCACTGAGCACCAGATGGATTTGGCTGCTATTGTTGAAATAATCAGACCTGGCTTTTTTTTGACAAGCACCATTTAACAGTATGAGTGATGGCCTTGTGCCTTTTTCTTCACCAGTGAAACCTACACTTATGCTACCTTAAGAGACCAGTGTAAGCTTTTGGGATGATTTACACTTGTCTTACTTTTTATTATTGAATCAAATTTATAGAGGTGTTAAAAAAACAAGTGCATCAACCATGGCAAATGCTTAGAAGAGCCCCATGGAGGTACTGAGGACCCAAGTGTGTGTTTCTTGGCTCAGTCAGAGAGTATCAAATTTGCTATTATCACCAGTCTGCTTGCAACACAACAGTGTTCCAATAGTCTCCCAATAGTGTGTTCCTTTTTTTCTCACGTGGACAAGCCAGAGTAACTTTACAATGCAGGTGAAAACACCTGTTCTTTTCAGAGGTAGCTGTGAAGAGTGAGAGAAGTTTTACATGTAGGTTTTTGTTGACATTTCGCTCTGGTAGTCTTTTGGTTTTTTCTGGCAGTCTTCATGACCATAAAATGCAGAGCAATTTAAGGGCAGACAACAGTACATCTTCATAACTATTTGTGTGCATTGCTTGAAGTGCAGTTGTGCAAATTCACCTTCCTTTCTTACTTCAACTATGTGGATTCAAAGGGAGGAAAGATTGATACAGGCAGATGCTGCAGTTTTCCTGTCATAGCCTCTCAGTGTGAATTCTATGAATTCTGAGGTCAAAAATCTGTGAGGATAAGTACACAATTGTGATTGTCTGATAATAGGTGGCAAGCTAGCCTGTTTAAGCCGGTTCAATAAAGCTGATGTAGTGATTAGTTTATCTTGAGATTAATGGTAGGAGCAGAAGACTGGGGAAGAGTACACCAGGTTTTGGGTCGCTGGAAGAGGCAGGTGTGTTCTGCAGTCTTGGCAGATGAGTAAATCCTCAGTGTATGTTGGCCACAGAGTAGCTGCAGCAGAGCTGGCTAGTTTACCTCAGCAAGGAAGAAGTGGGATAAATTGCTCTTCCAGGAGCTTCCTGTTGACCTGACTAGGAAGCAGAATTAGCTTTTCAGCAGGTGACCTGGGTACTTTTGGCCTTTGTGCACCACAGAGACAACCTTGCAGTCTCTATCAGCAAGGCAGGGAGAGTAAATCTGAAAGGCTTGGCTGAACGTAGTGTAAATTTTGACTAAAGCTGAAACAGGGCATGAACAATGGGATGAGTGATTTTACCGAGTTCAGCTTCCTTTCTGTGCTGTGATTAGATTTATGTCAGTTGTGCAGAACTGCTTCATGACTGGATTCTATTGAGAAGTTGGAGAGGAACAAAGTGCAGATGCTGGTCCAAACTTTGTTTCATCTCCTCATATTGGGGAAAGCATTGATGCTTGCCTAGTTTTGCTTTTCTTGGTTTTCTCTGTGTGTTTACAACCTTTGAAATTTGTTTGATTTCTTTAAGAGTCAAGTTTTCCAAAGTCAGTCATAGGGCTTCTAATAAAAATTGCAACTTTTTTTCTGTTCTGACTTTCTGGTGTTTTGTCTGAATGTGAAATAAGGGGAATTTCATCTGATCTGAAGTGTTGTTACAGGACAGTGTTGGATAGCTTAACTGGCTGTGCAGTCAGCAGGTGTTTATATTCAGACCTGTGGAAAAACAGTATTTCTGATTCTTCTCCTACTTATGCTACCAGAAGCTAGGAACAGTAGCAGTGAAGCCAATGGTATATTTTGAATTAAATAAGAACGGTACTGATTTTTTTTTTTTTTCCTTTTGCCATTTGGCTAGTGACAGCTTAGATCTCATCTGGTCTGAATTGGCACAGCTTCACTGATGTTGGAGGAGCTTTTATGCTAATTCACACCAGCTGAGCTTGTTATGCAGTCCAGTCTGTGCAAATATGGGTTGGTGTTTTTTTTCTCCTTTTTTACCTCTTCTGCTTTCCATCTTGTGCTGTTGTGCTTGGGGATCTTTTGTTCAGCCTTTCATGCTTGCTCCAGTTCTGGCCAATTGCAGATAAAGTACAAGCCTGTTTCAAAGTAGAGCTTCTTTACATGAATCCATAAGCTTAATAATTTTGATTCTAGGCTGCATAGATGTGTAGAAGATTTATTTTAAATCCAAAATGAGGATTTATACTTTTCTATAGCTTTTTTTCTAACCTTTGAAAAACACATACTAGTTTTAATACCTGAATGCATTTCTGCATAGGCAAGCTCTATTTATTTAATTTGATTTTTGAGAAGTCAAAATAAATACGGACCAAAATCTGCTGGTAGTGGTGATTGTTTCTTGGAATCTGGCAGAACAGCTTATGTTTCTATTGTGACAACAAAAAATAGGAAGGATTTATATTCATCTAAGGATCACTATGTCTTAGAGCCTATCCCATCTTACCTGACTTGGAGGAATTACATATATTTTGTAGCAAGAAAGCTTATGCTAACATATATGCAAACTTCATGTGATAATTATCCAAGGACAACACTTTGATTAATCTGGTTGCATTCTAAAAGTTGATGACATTTTAAATTGTTCAGGAAAGCAGGCAGTTATGATGGAACTACTCAGAAGCTAAAAGCCTCTTATAATTATGTGCAACTCATGTGCAATATCTCTTAGACATTGAGAACTTAAATGAAATTGTGATAATTCAGTTGTGTTTATAATAATTTAATCTTAAGTCATACCTGTGCAAGAATAAGAATTTTAAAGGATTTTGTGGTTTGCATTCTTAGAGGTCTGCATATCTTAAAAGTATGTTAATGAAAAAGAGATGATGAAAGGAAGGTTATCAATTTCTGTGCTCCAGCTGAGTGCTCAATCTCACTGTTCTGTCTCATGGCCAGTAGCATTTGTATCAGAGTACAACAAGGGGATTTCTCCACAGTAGAGAAATGTGGTAACCAAATATTCCATGTCTTTCTTTCTAGCCAGGAATGCTTCACAGTTTGCTGATAAGGCAAAACCTGATGATGATTATTGTCCCACATAGACAGTATACTGCACACTTGCAATCATAAATTTTATTAAATGTAGCTTTTCGGTATATGTCTAATCTTGAGATTAGTAAGGAACTTTATAGTCTCTTTTGATAAAATGGATAAAATAGACTGATGAAGAATCTTAAATACAAATCCTGAATTCTTGCTTGTTTTCAGTTTGTCATAGCAAATTCCTCAAAAACAGTGTCAGTAGGTTATTGATTAGGTGAAGTAACTGGAAACTGTGTAATAAAGATTCTGTTAACACAGCAATCACCTTGTGATTTGGAAGTTCAGAAGCTTCACAAAGTTGTGGTGGAGTACAGAAACTTCTGTTGAAGTTTATTTTTGTGATTCTGGCATCAATTCTAAGAATGGATAATTCTGAACTGCATTGTTCACTTAGTTAATTGGTCACTTGGTTTCTTTGAGCAAATTACTAGTATACTTCAAATGTCATCATTTATAAGACAAGGTTAATTGTAGTGCTTCCCTTAGGCTTGATGTTTGCTAGAAGACATAAAGAACAGTGTTAGAAAAATGCTTTATAAACATTAGTCTCTCAGCTGTGCCTGCTTCTTGTTCTCCCACTCTGCACTGCTCTATCACTGCTGGAAAATTATTATCTTTTATTGTTAAATTCCCTTTGGGTTTGAGATAAGCCAGATGGTGAGGTTGCCTTCCAGGGGAGTTTTCTGCTTTGCATTATCAATTTTCCAATCCCTAACGAGTAATGGAGGAGTTGCAGCATGTAATCCCCTTTGGTCTAGGTGGTTTTACTTACCTATGGTATTACCTATTTGGTAATAATATTACCTATGGAATTACCTATTTGGTAATTCCTATTATTTTGTATATTTAATTTCAATTAATTTTTCTTTATTTTCATCACAATCTACTTGATTTGAGTGATTTACATGAGGATTATGGTAGGAAGTATTGTATTCTTGGCCCAGGTTTCTGCTTTCCAAAATCCTAAATTAAAATCTAAATAATTATTTCTAAAGATCTAAGGAAAGAAGGCAAAAAATACTTTTTAACATTGTTTTCAGGAACTGCATGGATTTTACAGGATGTGAAGCTGATCAGTTTACCATGTTAGCTGATCCTTTGCAGAATTCAGTGTCTTGTGTAACTGGACATGTGGTATATTTAGTAACTTGTGGGAACACCTAGAGTCTTATCCGTAAAGATCCCACTGCAATATTCTACAATAAAGGAGTGTGTGTGAGTTCATGTGTGGAGTTTTGTTTTCATTTAAAGAAAAAATAAAACCAAAACTATTAAGTAGTGGGTTCTAACTCTTAAGACTAAAGAGTTCTTCGAATGTATCATAAATTATTAGACAGTTTGTATAATCTGTATGGCAGGAACTTGCTAGTTCTCACAGTCCCCAGGAGCCCAGGAATGGGCATCCAAAATCAGCTTTTCTTAAAGGAAATTTTGCAGCCCTTCTTTCTCTCATCTGTGAAATGATGCCATAATCCCAAGAGCTGTGTTAAATATTAACTTGTTTGTCCACTTTGCCTTGAAATGATGAAGTGCTCCATAAATAACAAGTGACATTTGTAGAAGTTTTTCTGCTTGTAGTTTCATGAGGCAGGTAAACCAAAGGTACTGCTTGAAGGATGTTGCCATATTAAAAACCCATATGATATGCTTAACCACTCACTGCAGAAAGAATTGACGGGGGGTTTGCATGTAAATGACCTCAGGGTGTGTTAGTTTAAAATATAATCTATTGAGAAGGAAAATCACGCTGCCATGTTTAGCTACCTTTTTTTTTTCTTCTTTTTTTTTCTTCTTTTATTTTTTTTGCAATATTATGATGCAATCTTGCAGGCTCCTTTTGTTTTGAAGCCCACTGGAATCGTATGGGATTTCTGTGTATGAAGTTTTCTGTTGAGGTTAGTATTTTGGGCTTCCTCCTGCCTGAAAATTCCTCCTAAGCAAAGACTGAGCATGACTTTCCTGTACAGAATTATGAGCACACGCACAAAGCCATTCTCACAGAATCACGTGTGTCTGAGGGGACATCCTGAGCTCTGTGGTCCAAACCCTGTGGTCCTGCTCAGCACAAGCCCAGACAGAGCAGTTTGCCCTGGGCTTTGTTCATTCATGTTCAACTGCTCCCAGCAGAGCCTGTATCCATCTATCACTGCAGTGAAGTGAGCTGTCCCGTCATGTCTGTAATCCCAGTGAGGTCATGGCTCTGGAACTGCGCTCAGACTTTTAATTCCTCCTGTTTGCTTCCCATGCTGCGTGCGTGTGCATTCAATTTTGCTTTCAGGAGAGAGGCGGAGGATACCTAGAGCTGGTTGTGCCCCTTTTTAAAACCGCTGTGGGTTCCCATTGCCTTTAATATTAGCAAGATCCCTTGTCCAGCAGAGGGAAGGGTTCAGAGCCTGTGGTGGTAGAGTACAGACTGATTAATAGGATTTGAGCTAATTCAGTCTTTATCCACAGCTATGCTGGTATAACTTATATTTAGAAGTGCAGTTATTCAGTAAGTTTCAGTGAATATATGTAGATAAATTGATTATGTGTTCAAATATTTCTTTACAAGATGTCCAAATGTGCATGAGCTGTTGAAAGGTGACCCCTCTGTATTTTTGTTTTATTGCTTTTTCTTTTTCCATTTCCTGAGCTAGAGAGAGAGTGAGGAAAGAAGTGAGATCTAAGGCTGCTTTGTGCTGGAAAACTTGATGTTATTTGCTTATTTGCTGTAAATAGTAGTTTTGATTTTAAAACTTAGAAAACCTCTATTAAAGTAAATTTAAAAAAAAAAAAAAAAGAACAGAACTGCCTAGCATATTCTTTTTACCTTAAAAAAAAACCCAAAAAACCCCCAAAACCCCCCACAAAAAAACCTATGTGTTTCTGCAAAGGCATTAAAAAACTCCAGATGGCTGGAAAAAAAAAATTTAAATGGGGGTGGAGAAAGTCAAGAAGAAACAGTTTCTATTGACTTTTTCTTTCTTTCTCAGAAAGGTCACTGAAAATTTACACAGTGACAAAATAACAAGCCAATTAGTATCTGTCCTGTAAAACTAAATGTTAATTTATTTTGGATTCTCCTCTATTGACAAGTGGAACTGATAGTCAAGATGGACTTCTCTACATGGGTGCAGGGCAAAAATTACCAGACTGGTTATGAGTTTCTATAGCAATTGCTATCAATTTTCAAACTGTAAAGAAAAAAAAAAATATAATTAAATACTGTCTGTATGTTTATTTTCTAGAAAGATTATTCTTTTAATTATATTTCTGATAGCTATAAAAGACACCATTTGGTAATGTGAGTTAATCTTAAAAGCACAGGATCCTCTTTATCTAGTGCTCAAAAAAAGATTTCAGTAGAAAATATTATTTCATTAATTGTCATTACATAGGAATTATAGATTAAGGGAGTCTAACATTTCCTTTATAATTCATTTCTTTAGGTGTCAGTGGTGCACTGCCTTTACAAAATTAACTTCAGTGCATAACATGAGATTAATTACTAACTATGAAAAAGGAATATTATCTAGAGAACTAGTGACTTTTTTAGAGAAAGGAATCTCTTTAATAAGGGTCCCTAAATTGCAGTTCTTCAAATGAGCAAGAGAAATTATTCTTCATAGATTCCAGAAAGAAAAGCAGATAAATAGCCTTCTCTGTTAATTCATTTAAATATTTTAGTTGTTAATTAAAATACCATCTAATCAGAGCCGTATCCTTTAATTTATGTTCTGTGCTTATCAGAATATTTCCATTCATGTAGTCCACAAGGACACAAAACTCGCTGAGTGAAGGTCGGATCTTTCCCATTGAGTTTCTGTGGTAGCGACACAGACAGAAAACACACTTGGACACATCTCTCCATCCCTGTCGAGACAGCAGGATAGAGACTGGGGTCTGTCCTCCATACCCCTGCTCTGTGCATGGAGTGAGGTGATGTTTGGTGAGGAAGGAACTGTGCTGAGGTCTGCATGATTGGGTTTCTTTTTTTTTCTGTTGACTTCAGCAGGCTTCAGATTATGTACTGCTGTAGTTTTGAGGCAACTTCTAGTCAAGTCTAATTATATCTTTAGCCCACTTTATTTGCAGGTTTGTGTGCTCGTTGAAGGAGACTGTTGTTTAGAGGGGAGGCAAAAAGGCACACAAGAAGTGTGTGTCTGTGTTCAATAAATAGTACTGTCTTCCTGAGATAAAGCAGAGCACTGCTGGGGTGGAGGGTTCAGACATATTCATCCCCAGGAGATTGTTTAGCTCTGGTTTCCTCTGCAGAGTTGCAGTGTGGGCTGTCTGGTCCGTGACTTGCTGTCAGCTGAACTCATCCAGTGTTCACCGTGGGGCAGACGTGGCTGAGTCAGGCTCTTCACAGTTCAGTCCAGGGCTGTAGGCATTCATTGGTGCTTTCCCAGGACACGGAAGACTTGCTCCTTTGGTACTTCTGTGCTGTCTCCCAATGACACAGAGAGAGAAAAACCTTCATCATCCTACAGCATCCTGGGTGGAACAGGGCAAGGGGAGGTTAGAAGTATTTAGAAAGCAAAGGACATTGCTGAGTTTGCTTCTTCTCCTATGACGGACCATTATCTGATCCAGTTTCCAGGATAATCATTCCTCTGTGGATGAATTTGACCTGCTTTGGTGGAGGATACTGCTTTTACAGGCATCTGCCTCACTAAAGCAGAAGTTGGAAAGCATGAAATGGGTGCCTTTAATGACAGCAGGAAAGAACAGTCTGTGCCCTTGAATGCTGCTCTGCCATCTCTTCCATCCTGAGGAAAAAAGTTCCTAGTTGAGTGTAGCAACATCTTTGAACTTAAATTTTTTGCATGTGGCCACTCACTGTGTGCTCTTTGTTGTCCCAGTGCCTGACTTGAGACCATGTGGTCTGATTTGCAGAAGTGTCAAGTGCTCACAGCAGCAGCTGTAGTAATAAATAGGGAGCTGTACTTTGAACACATAAAAACCCCATGACATCCTTGGTGCTCAGAAACATCGGGCCCCAGGTAGGTCAGATTGGGAGCAAAATTAATAGATGCTTTTGATCTTGAAGTGCCCAAGTTCCAGCTTCAATACAGGAGGCACAAAATGCTTGCCCAACTTACAAAGACATGCAGAAGAAGAAAAAAAAGAAGTCGAATATTTTGCAAACATTTAAATATTGTGGAACCGAATACTGCATTGGGAAGCTCATAAAAGAAAGAATGTGTCTTCAGAGCTTGGCTTGAGTATTGCTCAGTGCAAGAAGCACTTGGGGTACGTGCTCAGCAATGCAAGGAATGCAAGCAGGAACCAATAACTATTGTCTCTTCTCTGTGCTGAAAAGAGCAAACTCTCCTTGAAAGATTGATACTTGTTTGTCTCACTGCAGACAGCATCATAATGTATTGCTAAGAAGAGAGCATTTTAGTGTTCCTCAGGCAACCTTAATTCTACTTTTTCAGAATATTTGAATGTTTCATTGAAACACCAAGTGTCGTGTTAAGGCTCACTTTTGTGGGCCATTTTCTGCATGTTTTAAATTGAAAACTGAAAAATGGAAGTATTCTCTTGTATATCATCACATTCTTATGAGTCATCAGTGTAATATAATTATAAGTATTGTAGAGTAGTTCTGTGTGTACATACCTCTATTACATATACAAAATATTAGACAAAATTGAGAATTTTTATGACCATAGGGGTAGAAACATGGGGATTTTTTCAAAGAGCTGTGAAAGATTGAGTGCTTTATGTGGCAGTCTTTGTCTTCTTCGTATCTTTTCGAAGGAAAATCCTTCCTTGTTCAGAGGTAAATAAAGCTGGTCTGTTTTATGCTGTTGGTCCCTGTGTGATGGTGCGAGCTGTTCTACAGAGTACATGTAGTTGCAGGGTCATCCTGCAACCCATTCCTCACTTGCTTGTGCTCCCGTTTCAATCATCTTTTACATGCCTTGTCAACTGCATGGCAAGAGTAAGCAAGAAGCCTCTGCAAAAAGCAGCTAATGTGCTTCCACGAATTATTTCAAGGACTTAAAGCAAAACCTTTTATTCTGTCTTTTCCTTAACTTTTCTTGTATAGTTTAGGTGGGACTTTACAATGTTATATTTCTTTCATCCCCAATAGTTGGTGATATTGTATTGTGTGAAACTCCTTCAACCACTTTATGTCAAATTTTAATATGATTCATGTCACTTTTTAACAAAATCATTGTGCTTCAGAGAAAAAAAAATACTGCTGCCAGAACTTGTGAATTTTGTACAAGTCAGAAAGTAAATGAAAAAGAGTTACTTTGAACTTTATTTTTTTTACTTTGAACAATTACTTCCTCTTACGCATTTTTTTTGTCACCTACTTCATATTGAGATGCTGGCTTAATTTTAAAGATAGTTGCTCACTTAAATGTTCTACTCACGAGCAGGAAAAGCATGGAGGTCTGGCTGTGGTCCTGTAGTATTACTGATGAATAGGATGACTTGAAATAAATTACGTATGTTATATATATTTTTTAAAGTGGCTATAGTCACTTTGGGCAGTGCAGGAAGAGGGAAATAAGGACAGGGGAGTACTTGAAACATAATTTCCATTGCACTTGTGTCATATGAGTACCGAAATAATGAAAGAAGTTGCTAGAAATGAGGAAACTAATTAAAAGAAATCTGAGAGAGAAATCTAAAAGAGATATTAACATGAGGTGATTTCTCTGAGATGAAAAATTTTTGTTATTTTCCTTGTAATTATACAGTGATGCTTGTTTCATAGTAAAACTTGAAGCTGAAATGGATACAGGGTCAAATTAATCTCATCTGATTTACATGTCTAAAAGTTAAGTGTTTATCTCTACATTTCTTGTGATAGAGTGAATCATTATTAGTGGTATTCTATCCTTATTTACAGTAGAACTGAAAGATCTGATTTAGATCAGATACTTTGCAATGTGTAATGGTTAAGTAGCCACCAGTGTTGACCAGAATTATGCGGCTTCTCAGCATCTTCTTTGCAGATGCCTCTGCATCTGCTTGGAAGCCTCCCAAATCCCAAGAGAATACATTAATAGCCGTCAAATTGTAAACGACAAGCTACAATTTAAAAACATGAACTCAGTAAGAGGGACAACTCTTTTGCCTTGAGTGAAACCCTTCAGTTTCTGCCCCAGAAGAGCTCTGGACATGGCAGTGCCATTCCATGGTGCCACTGGGCAGGTGTAGAGTTAGGCGCAGCTCAAGTCCTTTACCTGGTGATGCATTTCAAAGAATTGTTGCTTCACAGAAGTGAAGCAGTGCAATGCAAACTAAAGAAACTAATTTGTAAGTTCAGGTTTTGCTCAATCTGAGTGCTCCTGGGAACATGAAGATGAGGGAGGAAACAGGATTTTTTAGGCCCAGGAGGAAGAGCAGGTCATGGGGTCACTATGTCTTTTCCTGATGCACAGAATTGAGTCTCCTGAGTGGTCTCTGTGTTGCAGTTATATGCTTTCTCTTTCATGCGTGTGTGCGTACCAGATGTACCAGAAGACTAGTTAAGCATCCATAGATGTGTTATGGGTACAGATAAAGCTATTTGCAGGTGTTGAGTTTTGACAAATGCCAGCTGGAAACACTGGACTCGGAAGCAATATAGAAAGAAATGCAAGAGGGTCTTTTGTGACATGGTCTTCAAATCCCGTTTGCTAATGTCTGTAATTACATGTTTAAATCACATCTATGTCTTTAATAGCATGAGACCTATTGACAGAAAATATCTTGTCCAGGAACATGCAGCAGTCAAATTTTTAAAGATAGCTGATCAATGAGTAGATGTGGGTTTGGAAGCCACTTGTTGAAGAGCCCTTTGTGAGCAAAAGTAAGAAATGTCCTTCAAGCTGTTATAGCACAGAGCTGATGGAGTAGTTCTCTAGTAAGAAGAAAGGAAAACTTTTGTTCAGTGCTTCTGAACAAAATTTTTCGATCCTGTGCTATGTGACAATACAGTAAAATACACTCTGACCTTTTATGTTGTTCCTTCTTAACAATAAATAAATTGTGTGTACCCAGAACCTTGTCAGAACTGATACAAAACATATGTAGTGGAATTCATTGAAGTTCACTGAAGTTGGACTATAAATGCTGTACTTCAGGATGAAATCTTCTTTCAGCTTTACCATCAGAATATTGAAGAACTATTGACAGAAAGATTTTAAAATTCAATGTTTTACATTTGTCATGTGTCTTACCTAAATCATTCTAGAAAGGAAGGACTATTACCCCAACTCCAGTTATAAGGCAAGTGATGCCTAAGTCATCATAAGGCTTTCCATGGCTTCCTTCCCAAGAATGAATTTGTGGCAGAGGAGCTAAATCATAAACCTTATCTGTCTATTATTTTTATATATTGTAAAGCCAAGGAACCCCAGCCATAAGCTGAAGGGTTCTTTATGGTACATGCTGTAGAAAAACAAAATGTGGTATCAGTCCCTGCCTGTGGAATTTGAATTTATTGTGCCGTGTCAAGCTTTCGGAGTAATCATGAGAGTGTGCTGCTGTCAGCTGAACATATTTTTTAACCTTTTTATATACATAGAGGTGTTCTGGCTGTTCTGATTCTTGAACAGGAATATCAAACATCCTGAACAGTGTGCTGTGCTGTGATAGATGAACTGCTACCTCTGTATCTTTTGAGGATGTCTTAATCTCATGAAGATTGTCCCACATTGTGGTGATCTTTGTGTTCTTGTTACTTTCTCTGCCTGTTGTTCTGTAAGAAAAGGCCATCTTGTAAAACACTAAGCAGTCAACTCTGGTGAAATTTTACCAGGAAAGTTGTATCTGGGGGCAATGAATGTATGTGAAGGGAATTTGTCCAGCTGTACTTACACACTGAAAAAATGAGATTTATAATTGAATTTCTGAACTGTATTGTAGGCTTGGTCTTTCTCTCAAGTGGGAGCCCCTCATGTATTTCTTTATAGCATTTATTTTTTCAAATCTCCATGGCCCCAGTGTCTAGGGAGATTTAATGGTATTAGAAGATATTAAAAGGCCCAAACCCTCAAAATCCAGTATTTCCTGAATGAACAAAACATAAAGAAAGGAATTGGAGTTTGCTTTTACATCCAAAGAACAAAAAGAGCAATACTGTAGCCTGGAGGCAGAGCCAGGGGAAAAAGACTGAATGAGTCAATTAATTTTTTTGCTCTGTGACATAAATTAGGACAGCAAATTGCACTGTCATACATAGAAAACGTTCAGCCTTGAGACGGGGTAAGGAAAAAAAACCCCTCAAAAACTAAGCAAGTCATTTGTTCAGCTGTGCGGGCTGAAATACAGAGAAAAAGAAAACCATATACCAATAAAGTATTTATACTTTATGATTGATGTCTTGTACTGCTCTTGGTAGTTAAGTGGATACTTTCTCATATATAATTTGAAAGGTAGAATGCTGTTGCAGCATATGATTATGAACTCTAAAAAAATATCCTACGGTTTAAGTAAGATTCTTTTTAATGGTGGACTTGTCATTGATTTTGTTGGGAATGCTTAGGAGTGCTTGCAGGAATCAGAGAGGGAAAAAGTAGGGAAGATGGAAGTGAGCAAGGAAGGAAGACTGAGAAATTCATCGATTCAGAAGATAGCAGAAAGATTAAAAAAAATGACATTGGAAGTATTAGTTGGAGGTGAGAAAAAATAGAGAAAGCTTCTCCTTGCTGTTGCTTTGGTTTATTCTTTCCTCTTCTTGCTAATCTAGTTTTTTCCTGTCCTCTTCTGCTCTGGTCATCCATTTCTCCCTATCAGAAATATTTTCTTCCCAGCAACTTGACCTGTTGAAATATTGTTAAAATGTTATAATGAATGTTAATTACATATTAGAAGAAAGAAGGATCTGGTGGATGGCTTTCCTGGGTAGATTCTTTAAGCAGGCTGTTCTCTTAGCATATACATAGCTCTTTTGGTTATGGAACAAGAATAAACATACTTATTAAAACTTACTCAAAGCCTTTAAAGTTCTTTTGCTTACTTTTCAAATGGAGAGAACAGAACAGATCAGTCTGACCCAGGAGACATAGCTGTGGTCTCAAAGTGACTATTATTGTTAGAAAATTATTCCACACATGAGATTTAGAAAGATAAGTTCTCTTTCCGTAGAATGGGCATAATTGAATGTTTACTTCTTCTCTTGAGTCCTTGAAGAGTGGCTTTCTTAGCATGCACAGTCTGAATGCCAAGTCCTCATTTTAGGATGTAATTTAAACTGAGTTGCACACAGGAGTCTGAATGCATCAATTTAACTGAGTTAAAAGAGAACACTGTGATGGTTTTGATTTTTGCTTTCACTGGAGAGGAGTTCAGAGAAAACTTTGGTAAGCTTTTTGGCCTCGGTTGCTTAACATCCCAGCCACATGACTTTGCAGTTTCAGAAGCTCTTCTCTATTCAACTGATGCCTTAGTATTACTTGTTCCCATGTTTTGACTCCTAACGTATGGGAGTTTTATCTGAAATAATTTATGGAAATAATAAGGAAATAATTCAAAATTGCTTATTCTTAACACAAGTAAACATGTTCGCCTCATTGCTGTGGCAGTTATGTAGACTATGCATTCCTAGTCTCTAGAAATAAAGATTTATTTTGAAGAATCTGTTTTTCAAAGCCTGATTCATAAGCTGTCCATTAATCACATAGAACTCAAATCTCTGGGCCTCAGCATTTGTTTCCAGAATTTGTCGTGTTTTGTGTAAAGTTGCATGTTCATTATGCCTGTAACTTACTTTCTATACTGTTTGAAGCTGATTTGTTTGGTAAAACAGGATGTGTAATCTGTGTGCCCTTGAGAATCTGTTCACCCCTCTTCCCACCATTTTAGTTCTAGAACTGGCTCCATTAACAGTCATAGTTCGCACTAAAAGGAGGAGATCAAATTCAGGTCTTTGCTTCTGGAACTCATCCCAGATTTCAGATACTCATATTTTGGGTGTATTAATTTTTGTGCATTTTGTGAAGAACACCTTGTATGCAGGCTGTTGTGTATTCATGATTTTGCCACAATCCAAGATCAAAATTTAATTTCTTTCACTTCTCAGTAACTGCTGAGTCTGAAAATTTGAAGACCCAATTTGGGGTCTGTTGAAAGAAAGATTTCTTTACTGACAGTTTTACAGAAGTAGCAAAAATTCTTAAATAAAATTGGTATCGATATAAACATAAGTATGACTGGAATGTAAACCAAAAGAGCTTTGTCAACCTGTTATTAATACTGTGTTGCAGATTATGTCTTAAAATTGTGGTACAAAGCAGTATGTTTTGCCTCACACTCCTTGGAAGGGTGAATGTTTCTGTCTGTGTTTTTTTTTTTTTTTCTGAGGGTTCAGGGCAGTATAATCCATTAATTCTGGCAGGTCATTATTTATGCCTTAGTGAATAATTGGGAAGATTCTGATCCTGACTGAGCAAATTTTGCTTTTGTTTAACTTTTTTTTTTTTTAGAAAATTACTTGCTTGGTCTACATTACATGTAAACTGAATCACCTGGGCTCGAAGCTAAGTCCAGTAAAAATTTATATGACTTATCAAGGAAGATGAGGACTCTTGAGCTTCTCTGTAAGATAGAGCTGCAATGATGCAACCTTCTGAAATCACATTTGGGCTGTCCTAGCCCCCAGTGTGGGAAGCCACTCAAAAGGTTTTATTCTTTCCTCCTCCATCTTTGGCTACCTGACAAGCAAAGCTTCCAGCAATTTTCTTCTGGTGGGGAGTCAAATTTTTCATGTGAGGCAGCAGGAGCCTGGCAATGTAAAAACCTTTGATGGCCAGTTGGGGAAAGCTCATATGTCAGGAAAGCTTTATCTGTTGGGCTATGTTATTTCAAGCAGGGATGCTATGATTGCCCCACCAGGTCCCTGGAATCTGCTGCTTTGGCCAGGTCTGCTCATCAGAACCTCAGCTTGCTTTTTGCCACATTTAACACACTTATGCTCACTCTTCCTGTCTTGTTGACTCACATTCACTTGGCTTCCTTGCATAATACTTGCCAAAATTTGGTGCATTTTAACATGTATTTGTGTTGGGAAAGCTATGGGTTGCTCCCTCACTCAACAGGATGATTACTGGCTCATTTAATTTCTAAGTCACCTGATAATTTCCAGTCATAAATATGTTTAGAAGCATGCATTAATCTTGTTGGGTCCCCCTAGGTAGTTGTTCAAATTATTTAAGTCAATGCTGTATTGACTTGGAGCTTTGCAAATAGAAAAGTTGGAGAAGGGGATGGAGACAAAATAACTGAAGAGTCATAGTGCAGAGATTTCCTAGTGCTGATTTGAGGAGAAATTTTAATGATTGGAATTTTCCTTTTTCTTTCAATTATTTTGTCTGAATAGAGTTAATTCTTCACTGATACAGTTTTCACTGGGGATACTTGAGAAGTTTGTGGTTTGAGGACTGGTAATTATACAAGGATCATCCAAAAGACAAGTTCAGTTTGGTGAATAGGTGTTTAATCATAGCTCGGATGACAATGCTCTGAGCTGCTAGGCAGATAGCAGAATTTCTTTGTCTCCTATGAAGTGAAAAAACCTGTTATGTGTCACAGTCCTAGAAAAACCCCAACAAACCAAGCAAGAAAACTAGAACAGAAAAGAAGTTGCTAATATAAAATCAAGACATTCATTGCAGAGTCCAAGTTCATAGCAAGTCAATAAGGAAAAAGTGTTACAGTGAAAACCATTCTCATATCACAATATTAAAAAAGCCCAAGTCTTAAGTGCAAAGCTCTGCTAATCACAATATTCATCTGTTTCTATCTTCTGCCATAACTTTTTTTCCTGTCTGATCTACCACTAATCATCGCTTACATGGGGAAGGAGGATCATCACTCCCATCATGTACACTTTATTGAACACCTCTGAATTAATAATGCTAATGCTTAATCTGACATCTTTACGTTTCAGATGTAATGCCTCTGTTGAGATTAAGCAGTGACCATTCAGAACCCTCATGGATATTGCTCCTGGTACTTTACCTCTGGAGGAGGGAGTTGATCTAACTAAATGCCCATGTATATGTGAAAATCTGCTACTTCTGAAATGAATAGGAGTTCTGTCAGTGAGGCAGGCACTGCTGATCTAGGAAAGGCAAGATGGAAGTTTGAAGAAGCAACACCATTGCAATGAATTTTCTTCCCTTCTTCACAGCAATACAAATGTAATTAATATACTGATGTATGGAGAGAAATAGTACTTTCAGCATGGAAGAGAAACAGTTTATGGTTTACACTTAAAGTCAAAGCTCAAAATCTCACCAAAATACAAGTTTCAATACATTCTTTGTAGTCACTCTGCTTTCTCTAAAAATCAACAGAAGAAAGTTGTGCAGTTCTTCATGTTGTGTAGTGTGGATTGTAAGTTTCCAGAGTCAGATTAGCTTATAGTCTGATGGTTGGTCTAAGCACTGTTTTGAGCAGCTCTGCCACGAGGTACCTTTTGAGTTCACACCCAGTCCTATGTTTCCCAGGATTTCCACAGTTCAGTTGATGAACTGTCTGCTTTCAGATGTCAGAAAGTGCAAAATCTTGCCTTTGAGCACATGAGAAGGGACAGACAGACTATCCTGACTCCTCTGTGAAGTACTTTTACAAGTTGATATAACTCTTGTGGCAGTGCAATACTGCTGATGCAGCAGGTGAGACACAGAGAGGTGCTGCTGAGGACTTGTTATTCCAGAAAAATAGGCAGGTTCAAGTGAATTATGGAATTGAGGTTGTGAGTGTGTCTCTTTTCCCAAGCTTGAATGAATACCTCCCTGTATTTGAACAGAACTCAGGCCTGTTTAGTTAGTCTCAGCATTGAACACAACAGGATAACTCAGGATGTCTGTCATCAGTGCCCAAATAATGGGAGGTATTTCCTTTCTGATTGCAGAGGCAGGGGTCAGAAAGAAGACTTCTGCTTCCAGGCTCCTGCATGAAGATGGGGAAGTTTCTGGGTTCAGTTTCCAAAAAGTCAGTTTAAATTGATACTGGTGAGGCTGCTGTGACCCTGGTGTGTAGCTGTGAGATGTGCAGTGGTGCTGTAGACTCAGGAGCATCCTGGAAGTGCTGATGGTGTTGAGTAAAGTCTGTCACACATGCGCATATCCTTTCAGCGTGTGTGTTTGTTCAGGCATTTGTTTAGGTTTTTAAAAGCTGTGTGCCTTTGCCAGGGCTTCTGGGCTCTCAGCTTATTTCAAAATCAGTAGGATGATGGCTAAACATAGACTTGGTTTCTTGTGTTGAAAAGATCCCTGTTTGAATCAGTACACCTGCCCTGTAAATGAAGTAAGGTATGAATACTTACTTTCCTGACAGAAATGTTGCATTATTAATACTGTAATTTTTAAAATTAAATATTCTTGTCCTTTTATATTTAGTGCTGCATAAAAAGAGATTTGTTTATGTGAGAGCAGTGGCTTTTCCCAGGAACAGTGGCTCAGGATCTCCCTGGTTGGAGGTGTGATGCTAATGCAATGATGCCTCACATCCCATTGCTCTGTTTCTTCCAGAAGCCTCAAAAGAGGCAATTATAGTCTTTTGAAATGTTGGTAATGATGTTAATGCTCTATAGGATTGACTTGGTCTGTCAGACCAAGGAAAATACTCTGAACAGGGAATTCATGTTTATGTGTCTTATAAAACACAGCGGAATCAAGTGAGGAAATGCTCAGCTCTAAGCATAGTAGAGGGTAGTGATGTATAGCATCATGCAGCATTTTTCAAGCCTGTCTGAAACTTTGGACACAAATTGTCAAGGCTGTGACTTTGTTTTATTGCCGTTTTTGTTTCCTGGACTCAGTGATGTGCTCAGTCTTGCTGCAGGTTTTGATTTAAGTAGGATCTGTCTTGTAGCCTTTAGATCATTCATTTGGCAGTTACTTGTAAGATTTTCTGGTTTACCATTTCACCTTTTTCTTTATTTCCTCTTAATAAGTAGATGAACATTTTATCAGTAATTTTCCATGTTGTGAACTTAAGTTCTTGAATTTTTATCTTGTTTGTGTATTGCAGCTGGTGCTCAGGATAAAATCGGCTGGGCATTTGGCTTGGGTTTGGAGAGACTGGCCATGATCCTGTACAATATCCCTGACATCCGACTGTTCTGGAGTGAAGATGAACGCTTCTTGAAACAATTTATTGGGCCTCACATTTGGCAAAAAATAAAGTTCCAGGTAAAAAATTATATATACGATAATAATAATTTACTGTGATGTAGGTACATCCCTACTGAATATCACATAATTAAAATTCTGTGTCATTAAAAGATTAGATTTTAAGGCAACAGCTTTATAGCTGTCATGATTCTCTGATGTACTTGCAGTAAAATCCGGCTTTTGGTAATAACATTTTTTTCAACCAGATAATGTTGTAAGTTTCTGCTGATACCCAGTTAACATCCCTGTTCTGAATAATGCTTAAGTACATATTTAACTTATAAATATGTCCAGAATAGGGATTGATTGAGGCCTGTGGTTTGGTTATCTTATGGTTTGGTTATGTCCTTGAGTTGTGTCTGTGATTCTGTTTCATTATAAATATGTGTTTGATGCAAAGCATTCCAAGATCATAACACATTCCTGATTTTCCCATTGTTTTCACAGTGTAGTCATTGATGTCTATGTAAGTTGCAATCTTAACCTTTGGCCAGTTCATGTGGATGTGCCTTGCCATCTTCAATGTCAGCTCTTTTCTCCTGGCTGTTGCAGGGGAGAATGCAGCCTCGGCTTGTATTTGTTTTGTAACTCCTCCGCTGAGGTGATTTTTGTAGTTGGCAACCTCTTAGTTTTGCTTTTTGTACTTACAAAGCAATTAGGCATGACTGGATTGAGTGGAAATGCTACTTCCATAATACTCTTCAGCCAGAGCATGGGGAGGTTCAAGTTAGGGGGTGTCAGCTGGTCTCTGGGGCAGTTGAGCTGACAGATGCTTGATGGAGTCTGGAGCGCTAAAGCTGTAAAATAGCTTTGACCTTTTTATTTGGTTTCTTTGTGTACAGCTTGATTATAGTGTTTTTAAAGAATTGTAATTACTAATGGGGAAATCAACAGTCATAGATGACATTTGAGTAGTCTCCACATCAGTAGCAGCATTCATCCATTTGTTTTTAATTCATGGCAATTCTTGCATATCTTGTTTGTTAGCATCAAAATATTGTTTGAGATAAATTTGGGTGATAGTTTTGGCTTTTTTTTTTTGGTTTGGATAGAGGTTTGGGGATGTTGGTTGCTTGGATTTTTTAGTTTGTTGTTGATAACTGGCATTAGTGCATTCAGCTTGTAGTTAGTTATCTTACAGAAAGGCAGGTTTTTGCCACGCTTCCTGAAGGTGTGTCTGTTTGTAGGTTTCGTTGATCTCCTACAGAATATTTGCTGTTCTTTTCAATAAAAAATGCTCATGTGTCCTTTTCAGCCCCTATCTTTCTGATTGGCTTTGCTCCTGAGCTTCTGGCTTGGTTTGTAGATTGCAATCTGATGAAGCTAAAATTATATTTCTTGCTTGCTTTAAAATGGTGGATCCAAACTTCAAACTGATATTAGCAGTAAATTGGGCTTTTGGGGAAAGGTCCAGATTGTTGGAATCCTATGGACTTATGCTGAAGGTGAGCCAAAGAGAGGGCTGGGTGTCTGGATTCTCTAATTTGCATGCAGTTTTCATGTTCAGTTTTAGGCAAATCAGGTGTAGTGAAGCAATCTGAAGATATCAAAGGCACAGGTTACTGTGGATAAACTCAGAGGAAAGTACATGGTTTCTAGGAGGTTGAAAGTGATTTTTTTTTAAATTGGTGCTCTTTGATAGCCCTAATTTTGGTTATTTCTCTCTTCTAAAGAAAGAGTACGGCAAATGATTTAGAAACAGATTTTTTCTCTGGTGTCAAGAGCTGCTTAGGGACTTTTTTTTTCTTTTACTTTTTTTTTTTTTTTCATTTTTTCCCCCTTTTCCTTTTAATACATACATATACCTACTCAACTTGGATGTCTCATCTTCAGTTTTGGTAATCCTCTCCAGCTCTTAGTTTGCATTTTTCAATTCTGTATCTGAATATAAGAGGACAGAGGTGAGCTTGGATTTTTGTTTGAAGCAAGTCTATATCCAGCTTTCATCTGGTATCTTACATTGAGCTTTTTCAAGCTCTGTGCTGTACATACTTCTAGTACATACCACCATTGCTTTTTAAAGGGTTAATGATGCTTCAAATGAAAATAGTATTAAATGCTCTTTGGTGCTACCATAAGATCTGCATTTTTTTTCTTCTGTTCCATGTTTTTTTTTCAGGTATGCTGTAAAACCAAATTAGCAGACCTTCCATTCCTGTCTGCTTGCTAAAGAGTCATAATTAATGAATCACATGGTTTATTCATATGATATTTGAAAGAAAACTTTTAGCCTGTCTTCCAGTGTTGATGTTGTAAAAAATCTCAGTGGATATTTTAAAAGTGTCAGATTTTCTGCATGCAAGACCATGCAGTACTTTTCAGCCTGACTGAACTGAACAAAGACAGACCAAATGTTTTGAGAGCCTTTCAGGACAGAAATCGAATCCTGCGGCTCAGAAGGACCAGGTAAATGTCCATCCTTTATGTGTTTAACTGAGAGAGACCTCCCAACCTTTGCATACTCCCCGAAATCCTTTCTTATAATCTGAATATGATCCACCAACAAAATTTTTTTATTTTTCTTCATTAAAATGTTCTTCAAAGACATGAAGTCAACACTGCATAGCAGTAACCTTTAGCTGGGCTAAATATACTCTTACTCAAAAACTGCATTTAATTGGAGCATTTTCCTGGGACTTAGAGTCTATGTTTTATGCCTTTTAACAGCCTGAATGTGTCAGACTTTTCCCTGTGTCATCAGTTGCTCAGTACATGTATGCAAGCTTCAGCAGGTCAAAAAGCTGCTGGGAAAAGCTGACAGTGCTTGTAGCACTGTGGCCACTCAGCACAGCAGTGGTAGAGTGCTTCTCCCCACAGATCTGATTATTGCCTGGATTTGGGTTAGCAAATCACTCCAGCTACAATTTGACACAAGTCACAGTAGTGTGGGAATCAGGGTCTGGTAACTTGCTTTCAATTGTTTGTGTAGGGCTTCTGCTCAGGCTGTGAAATGGAAGGCTGAGGATGGACAGGGCAGGAAGGACCAAGAACCTGCAAGGCACAATGTAATAAGACAAATGGATCTAGTCCACTGTGTTATATCTGTCTGTCAGAGCCCTGAGCACAGTTCCATTTAATCACTCTCTGGTTTATGCTGAGCCAGCATTCTTACAAAAAAAAAAAATCCACGAGCTGACAAAAGTGGAAATGGTGAGATACAAAATGGAAATGGAAAGGTACAAAAATGAAATGACATTTAGAGAAGGAAGGCACTCACAGTCCAGATGTAGTGTGGTGTGCCCAGAGGGGTTGATTAAGAAAGAAGAAAGGTCTCTGGCAGCAGGATGGATCCTGGAGCCTTCATCCTTTTGCTGCCAAGGCAAGCAAGTGGCCGGCCCATCATGTCCAGTGACTCCTGATGTGTTCTCCCTTCACAGAGTCACTCTCATTTCATGCTGCTAGTGTCTCTGGCTGCTCTTATTTTAAATACTTACTTTTTTCAATTGCTGAGGAGCCTTGTGGCCTGCACTGAGGTCAAGAAGAAGCATGAATATGCCTGTTCTGGTACTGGTACGGAGGGAATCTGGATCAGATTTCTAGCAAAACTACAGGCTCCCTCTGTAAGATTATGGGAATTGTTGTCTTGATTTCCTCATTCTTGCATTATCTGAAATATTCTGCAATATCTGCAATAAGCCTACCACCACCTATTTTTTATCACCCCCTTCCATCATCTCCAGGGGCTGCTCTTTCCTAGAGTCTGCTGGCATATGTGGTCCCTCAAAATTAAATTCCTTTATAATTACCTGGTAGCTTCAAAAATAAAAATAATAGACTTTGTAACCAGGATTATTTTAATGGCTCCAGAAGAGACAAAGCTCCTGGAGCAGCTCTGCTGGGATACCTGAGGGGATAGTAGCCTTTGGCAGTGGGATGAGAAGACACGACAAACAACTTGAATTGACACTGTTCACCTCCTGCACAGCTGTAGCCAGAATGGTGTATGTGGCCTTAATCCAGGACATTCTTTCTGCTTTGGAAAGTGTACAGCTGAGGATAGCAGAGATCAGGAAAAGTACATAATAAAAGGATGTAGTTGTGTGGAAAGAAGCGATTCATTGTATTTGAAGGGAAATCAAAGCCGGCTCCTCTTCGTCCTGTGCAGGATAGCAAAGGCTGGGCCTGCTTTCTCCCATTTGCCTTTGCTCAGTGTGCCTGTGCTCAGTGTGTAGGAAATAAGCTCCTGTTCTAATGACAAAGGATTTACGCAGTAGCCCAGTTTGCACTGTTTGCTGTGTATGTGAGCCCTCTTGTTCACACCATTAGACAGTCCAACTTTTCTCCCTTACTGTGCAGTTTTCAGTTTTCAGTGACAGTAATCATCCCTGTGCATCTTTCCTGTGCACAAGCCTGATTGTTGCTGGGAGACATAGAGCTTGTCCTGAAGCTTTAGAAGATGGTGAAAATAAAATGCACTGTCAAGTGTAAGGGGAAACTTCAGCAGATTAAACCATCCTAGTCTATATCCTTTATTCCATGCTTGAGAAGGAGAGCATCTAGAGTGTATGCCATCCATTTCAACCAGTTTATTCTTATTACATTCACTGCACAGGGTGGGTCTGTCTGATGCATCATTACTGTGCTATTCCATATAATTTATATTTATCTCCTTAGTCTGTGATTAGGGTTATTTTAAAATAAAAATTAAATAGATTCCCTGGTTGCTGCATTTTCAGATATTTTTCATCAAGATTTGGTAACTCCATGCTAAAATGTTTATTCATTTATTATGTTTATTTTCGAATAGTGCATCTATTAAAACCAAGTATGCAACCATTAGTATGTAAATTTAACTTGGATGTTTAAACAAATAAGGTATAGCTTCAACTGTGACTTATTGTCTAATTAGTTTTAATGTAATTGAAGATATATAATGTGTGTGTCTGCATGTGGAGGTACAATACAGAATAGATTGATGATGTTGCAGCATAAACATTTTACTGGCGTGACTTTGGGAAGGTTGAATATCTAAGAGTGACTTACATAGATCATCTTAAGTGAGCATCAATAAAACCTTACAGTGCTGTATATCATATCAGGTTTGTCTGTATGCTCTGCAGAACGCCGTGAAGGTCCTTTTTTAGTGTTGGATACACATGGAAAGCGAGCAAAAATACCTTCTTCATTGCAGAGATGCTACACTAAGCTGCACGATTGCGTTAGAAATCACTTGATCATCAAATCTTCTCATCTGGATGTTCTATCTTGTATCATTTGTACGTAGTGCTGGTATTGAAGCTCTGGGAACCTGAGCCCTCTGGCCCCAGCCAGGCAAAGTACTGAAGCACATGCTGAGCTTTAAACTTGTGAGCAGTCCCATTTAAATCAATGGGATAGTTCCTATGCTCAGTCAAACATAACCCAAATGCCTAAATAGCTTTAGGTCAGAGATCTCCACGTTTTCTGGGATCCAGCTGAGAGTGATCAGCACCTTGCAGGGCTGAAGCAGGGGAAACTTTCAAAATGGCTGTTTTAAGCAAGAAATCTGACAAACCACAAACTCAATTTGCAAAATCTTTGTTCTAAGCAGGCCACTTTTACTGATCAAGTCTAGAGTAAAAAAAGTCAGCAAGCGAAATTCTGGAGAGGAAACAGCACTTGAATTCCCATTCTCAACTAAAGAAAATTGTCCTAAAACACAGTAAGGAAAGAAGAAAGTAAGGGACTCAGAATGACCAAATGGGATGGACAGTCACATGGGACTGAATACAAAAAACCCAAAGCACTGATATGATCATATAAGACAAAGTGAAAGGAACATAGAAGAGAGAAATGAGCTGTAGTTTGAGCATTGGGGGCAACATGAAAAAGTGTGGTTTAAAGTAAAGTTTAGGCAGATTTGGGGTAAATGGGATTAAAACGGAAGAAAGACACAGGAAAGGAGAGTAGGTTTATGGCAAAAAACTGTTGAGACTGATGCAGAAATCTTTTTCTAGATAATCAGAAAGTTTTCCTGGGTTTTGTACTGTACACATCTACTCTTGAGCTCCTTTTGAAAGATCAACAGGTATGAGGGATCACAAAAATTATGACCACTAGTCATCAAAAGAAGTCTTTTAAAGTACTATCATCAGTTTTGAGATACAAAAGAGTATACAGTTTTGTGGGGGACATCTGATTTTGCTTCTGGATTTGTGAAACACTTAGTGTGTCACAACCCAGGCCCATGATAAAGGCTGTACTGAGATGATATTCACAAAATCACAGAATATCCTGAATGGGAAGGGTCCCACAAGGATTCATCCAAGTCCAGCTCCTGGCCTTGCACAGGGCCACTCAAGACTTACACCATGTGTCTGAGAGCATATTGCTGAAACTCTTGGTAAAAAAAAAAAAGCACTGACAAGGGATGCAGTTCCCAACAATCTGGCTGCTGCCCTCTGAGCTAATACCAATGATGCAGATTTTCTTGCATACCCTGTTTCCATCCCTCCAATTCCACGCTGCAATCTAATCTCCCATTGAACCTGAACAAGTCAGCAATAGTTTAATTCCTTTCTGCTTGTACTTTTCTAAGTAAATAAAATGAATAAATAAAAAATGTCAATAGCCCTTTCTGCTTAGATTAGTTAGTGATATTTATCTTATGTCCTGTGTTGTCTGCTGAAGTACCAAAGGGCAAAGTAAATCCATTTCATCCATTTAGCAGCCGCCTTGATAACAGTTGGATGTACAGTCAAACCTATGACATTCATTAGCAAAAACACCACTCTCTTCCTCTCTTTCACCTATGTTCCTTGAAAATACTTTAAGTATTTCTGAAAACTCTCTTGTTCACCTCTGTTAACTTGTCTCATCCCAATAGCATGTTTAGTTTAGATTTAGCTGGGGGTGACTTGAAACAGAATAGCTGATTTGAGCTGTTCTTTTTTGGATGTTAAGGAGTTTTCTGCTTTGTACACAACTGTCACAGCTGGAATTTGTTGAGTGGGTGGAGTATGTGTGTACCTGTATGTTTAGAGAGCAAAAATATTTCATCCTTACTTTCAGTTGTTTGTGCTAAAACACACTTTAATCACCAGTAAAATGTTTATGTCATGGCAGGTAATTCTAAAACCTGGATATATTATGTATTTTCTATAGATTTTCAGTTAGGTGAGAGTTCCAGGGCTTTACTAACAAACCTAGCAAGTGCCACAGGAGATTTTGGAAGCTAGCTGTGCAGGATACCATTGTATCCACCTGGCCAGATGTCCTCTCTTTTGACTGCAGGGCCAGAGACAGCAGTTGGGACTTTCTTCATTTGAAGGGTTTTAGTGGATTTGGGCTGTTTGTTACCACTCTTTCCCAGAGCCTTGTTCTCACAGTGTTAGGGTGAGAAGCATAGGATTGGTTTTTTTTGTTTCCCATGTTTCCATATGCTGTGCTGCTTTGCTGTTCCATATGTGCTGCAGAAGCTGCTTTTGTGACTACACTGTGAAATAAACTAGGGAGCTTTTTCCTCTGCAGTTCCTTAAAGCTGTATCAGTTCCCTAATCCACTTCTCATTGTTGCTTCATGCCGTCAGCACAACTGATGAGACAGCACTTTCGTTTTTTGGAGGTGGTATAGAAGGTGAGGGGTAAATGTATCCAGCAGCTGTGTCCTCAGTACTAGTGAAAGATATTCCCAGCTACTGAGAACAGACCACCAGGGACTTCCTTCCAATTTGTTTTTAAACAAAAGGATATCTGTAGCCTTGACTGCCTTTTGACTGCATCACTTCTATGTGATGTAGATAAAAAATGATTTTGCAGTTAGGAATGCTGCTGCACTGTACAGTTACTGTAATTAGAACCATTTTACTGCCAATGTCTTTTTTTTCCCTAGACAGAAGCCAGTGCACCCTAGTCAAAGTACACCTGATACTGTCTAAATTATTACCTAGCAAAAACTGAAATAAGCTTCAGAAAGCATATATTACAGTGGTTTGCTCTGATCTCTAAACCTCATATATTTGCAGTTTGACTGGCTGAGGCTCTTTGAAACAAATAGCTCACAAATGAGTAATATTGCTGCTGAATATATTAACTGATCTTTATTGCATCCCAAATGATGAAGTATAATGGTTATACAAAGTGCTTAAATAAGCCATGGAGCAATTTCCAGCAGTGATATATATGCTGAAACCCACATTAAATTAATATTAGGTGAAGGAGTAAACCTGGAAATCTAAAATAAGGATAGATTTCACATAGGTTGTATGAACCAGCTGCTAGTGACTTTGAGAGGAATCCACTTATGTTCAGAGCTTTCAGTTCATTGTCTACAAAAGTATGTAGCTAGTAAGGAGGATAACCCATTTCCAATATTGGTTTAATTACATGGTGAGTAATATAAATTCTACTTAGGAGGATGGATATTTCCTGTGGAGGAAATATCTTGACTTTAGTCTTTGGCCCTGACCTGAGAAGTGACTCAGTAATTCTGTTTTCCTTGCTGTTTACAATTGTAGTTGTCTTGTACCTCCTGCCTCAGCATCTCTTCTCCAAATTACCTCAGGGTGGAAAGTTCTTCAGCATTTTGTGCTCTGTCTACCTAATGGGACCTTGTTTTCTGGCTGGCAGTCCTAGGCAATTAGCACAATCTGAATATGAGCATGCCTATAGCAGGGTTAAATATGTCTTTGTGAGTATACATTATGCATTTGATGTAAGAATAAACTTCTGTTTGTGTCCAAGCACACACTATGTGAGCATGTGTCTTCAGAGATACAGGTATGTGCTGTTGTGCACACACAATCATAGAAATAGAAAGGGAAGGAAAAAAAAAATTCAAAACTAGTAGGAAATAAGCTCTTACTCATTTTTCCAGAGTTAGCTAAAAATATGGGGGTTGTCATACATGAGTTTATTTGATAGTTCTTTTAACACTGGTGTCAGTGTTTTAAATTGATTGAAAGGTACACCTTGCAAAGAGCTTTTGATAAAGTGATCTTCAAAATAATGCCTAAACCTCTACAGTCATCATCTGTAGCATGATTAGACATTGCATCTGAGCTGTGGAGTGTCCCTAGGAAATGAGGGTTGGGAAGAACAATCTCTGTATGTGTGTATGCATGAACAGAAGCACCTTTTGAAGTACATGGTGTTAATAAAAAAACCCCGATTTTCAGCTACCACTTCTCTGATCAGAATATGAATTAGGCTACAGAGAATAGCCAAACAACAGAAGGCACAGTTGGGAAGAACTGTATTATTCTTACCGTTCTTCAATTTCCTTCATCTTGCTAGTGTGAGAGACACATGAACTACTGGAGTGGCAGCCTAAAACAAAATGTGACAAGTAAGGAATGCTTTGGGGTGCATGTGCTGCAGAGAATTTGGCTTTGCAGTTTTAGAAAAATTAATAATGGGAAGAAATCCCTTCTTTTGAGGATTAATTACATCCTCCTGCCTGTGCACAAGTGTTAAATCCAATTTGCATAATTATTCCCACATGTAACCTGTTCTCCTAAATCAGCAAGAGTGAACCCATTTTCTGATTCTTGTAAAATAAGGAAAGGCATTAAAGAAATATCTGTTCTGCACCAAGATTTGCTTGTAGAGATTTAAGTATTCTTTACATTTTGCCATTGCATACTGAAATGCTTCGTGTACTTTTTGTGCTTGGTGTGTTCTCAGCTTATGGCTTCTCGGTAGTTTTCTAAGTGTTGTTACTCTTTAACAAGACTATAGCTTTAGGAATACTCAGGGTCTGTCTGAGAGAAAGAAAAATAAAGGGTTTTGTCCCTCTTCTGAGTATTGGACAAGTAAGTAGAGGCTTTAATTTCTGTTTCTCTCTAGCTTACCTACATTAAAGTTTTAGCTTGCTACACTACTTTTTGGTCTTTTATTTTGAGTTTTGAACTTTAGAAGTTGTCATTTTTATGAGGTGGGGGGTGGTGGGGGGAAGGGGTTGGGAGAAGTGAAGTTGACTACTCTGGTAACTAAAAATATTGAATTTTGCCAAGAGTCACAGAATCATATAATCCTTAGAGTTGTAAAAGACCTCTTAGATCACCAAGTCCACTGTTACGCTATCACCATCATAGTCACCACTAAGCCATGTCCCCAGGTGCCACATACACTCACCTTTTGAGCACTTCCAGGGACAGTGATTTCACCACTTCCCTGGGCAGCCTCTTCCACTGTCACTTGGGCAGTTTTCCCAAGAAAAGAAGGAAACCCAGCTATATTTGTGGTAATGGAAGTCATAATATTTCAAAACCACCAGTAATCTACCAGGGTAAATTTCTGCACATGGTGAGATGGTACAGATTAGCTCTGGGAAGTGTAGAAAAATAATTCCTTCGTAGCATAGCAATGTCCAGGGCATTATGTGAAGTCATAGCCAAGAAATATGAAGTGTCATTGCTGTTGTATTGGAAATATCTGTGTTTTTTATTGAGGAGAGAGCAAAAAGAAGTGTAGGTTGTTAGGTGGAAAGAAGGACTTTTTCAGGTGTTGTATGTGCCTATAAGATTCACAATGCCAGCTTATTTTGGTGTAAGTCACATTCAAGTCTTCTGGAGATTCTGCAGTTTAAACTGTAACTCTCTGGAATGGTGCATTTAATGAGCAGAAAAGAAAATACAATCAACAGTGTTTTATATGAGGTTTTTCATCTAAGCCAAAATAAAATATTGGGTGCACTTTGTTTCCATTGCTATGCTATGTGTTTGGAAGAAATACATCTTCATATTGCTGCAGACTCTTTCCAAATACTTGCATTGTTTATTTAGGTATAACTCTTTAATATGAATTGTTGATGGGTACAGTATTTTACTTCACTTGAGCTATTTATCTCAGCATTATTATTAAGCATAATGAGAAAAAATATACTAACCAAATCGTAAGAAAGGAGGAAACCTGACTTCTGAGTATGGCACACACTGAATGCCTGCAGCAACCAAAGCCTTCTGAAGGAACTGCAGGTGCTCATCAGTGCTGAAGAGAAAATTCTTCATATCTTCTGAGAAGTTTGGTTTCTGCTGACTTATACCAGCTTATTACTGGTTCCTTGCAGGCATGGCCGGTATTTTTAGAGAACTGCAGGACACACAGGTTTGGCTTATTTTCTGAGGTTTGTGTCTTCTCTTTTTTTCACCCTTGCGTGTGATTTTGTGGCAAGGGATATTTGGGTAGGAAGGACAGACAGAATATGGACAGCCTGTGCAAAAGGCAGTCATAAGTGTTAATTACTAGGTTTGGTGTGAGAATCCACTTTACCATTTTGGTCATTTCAAACCACTGGATTCCTTTCCCAGGATAGAAGCTTGCTTGTTTTCCACTGAAGACATCAAAAGGATTGTAAGGATTGACCCATGGGCTCCACTTGGTGTCACATCAGTTCTGTGGTAGCAACTGCTCAAATGGAAAAGCGATAACAGAAAAATCATTTCCCGTTTTTCAGTTGTTTTGCAGTGATATATCTGTGGGGGAAGATGAGCACTGTGAAACAAACTAGCTCAGTAGGCCATCAGCTAGCTAAGGAAAGAGGCCTGAGGAAAATGCATTTTTTTCCATAGTGGACATAAAACTGCTGAAGGAAAATGTCAGGCTAATGGCTTCTTCACTCTGATTCTTTCAAAAGGGGGTTGTAAGGAGCTGTGATGTGGGAGTGAGTAGTAGAGAGGCATCCCTTTTGGTGATTCTCCCTGTGAGTTCTACTTTTTTCTGTGGAAATGAGAAGTCATTTTTGCTTCATTAAACACAGAACATGGAGTCCATCACTGGTATGTAGGAATAATTTATACTTATCCTTTGGTGGTTTTAATAATCAGATCCCAAGAAGCAAGGCATATCCAAATGCACAAGGGAGCAGGTATCTGGGAATATCTCTGCTGTGTACACTGTAACATCCTTGCTTTTAATAGGATTAGGTCAATACTTTCATCTTCTTTATGTCTTTCCTGACATTTTTTTTTCAGTTCTTTACTAATCATTTAGAATCATAACCCTTTCAGTGACAATACAAGTGCTCTTTTATGTCTAGAAATCTTCTCAAAAGCCATGTCTTATTTCTTAACTTTTTGACCACAGGTCAGTTTAAAATGCATATTTGCACTCAGAGAAGTATATTGTGACTTTAAACTAGACACATTTTCCATTACAAATTCAAACAAGCTTGACTTTAAAATAAAGTTATTGCATTCTAATAAAATGTTATAAGAACACAGTGTCCCTTTCCAGTGGGGCCAGAGAGGTTTAGTAATCAGCGTTACTTTTGGATGAATATGTGTAAAGGCAAGCATTCTACTCATTCATTCTGCCACAGTTCCATTCCTCTTACGCATTCTTCCTGCTGCTTGGAAAAGGTGGATTAAACAAAGTTTAATCTCTTCACTGGCTGTTACACATCTTCATTTTTTCAGTGTCGTATTAGATATTGACTTTCCTTCGTCAGGCAGGTTCTGCTCTATGAGCTGTAACTTTTAGCATGCAAGAAATGTTGCACGTGTTCCTGTGCATGTGCACATGTGTCTGCATTTATTTTGTGTTTTAAGGGGGTTTACCTGATCAAAGGTGCTTGACAAGCATTGAAAAAGGTGACTAAGTGGGATGATATGGAGAGCTACCTGATGACCGCTTAGAAAGAATATAAGCAATTAAACTCTTTTTTGCTTTCCGCCTTCAGGGAACCTGGAATGGGGCTCAAGAATGAAATTATTATCTCCTACAAGACCCCATAGGGTGTAGTTTAGGTGGGAAGGGGACAGCGATCTCCTAGTGACATGTGCTGCACATCAGAGAGGAACTGGTCCACAGGTTTGTGTCATCTCACACCGAAGGCTGAGACTAAGCTAGGAAGACAAGTCTGTGGCCCCAGGGCAGCTGCCTGATCAGCCTGGATGTAGAATGTCAGAACCACAGGATGGGTCAGGTTGGAAAGCACCACAGTGGGTCTTGTCTGGTCCAGCCTCCCTGTTCCAACAGTGTCGTCCTGGAGCACAGGGGACAGGATTGCATCCAGGTTGCTCTTGAGTATCTCCATATGCAAAGAAAACCTCCTCAGAATGGTTCATGTATGAGCAGAGTGCTGGAAATCCACGGAGCACTTGATGTTCCCATGAGCATATGGTGTTCCCTGTACCTGTATGTGAGCTTTAAAAAGTTAAGAACTCTGTTGGGGGAGCAGATTGGTGTCTAAAAAGGGCTGATTGTACTTCTGTGTTCATTCACCAGAAAGCTCAGAGCATCAGTGGAGGCTCCACACGCCTCTGCCACTCCCTGCAGGAGGACAGAGCAGTGCATTGATCCCAGACTAGTCCATTTGCTTTGGTTTTAAGAGCTTAATCCCAGAACATATTTTATATCTGCTTATCAGACTTTATGGTAGTTGTCTAGTTCTTGTTGTATGGTACTTGTGTTGAAATTTACACTTACTCCTTTGAAGATACATGTGTGTTTACACAGAAATGTATATGTGTGTATGTGTGTGTGAATACATGTATGAATATATAAGATTTACCATATATAACTAAGGAAAAAATCAATTTTGTAAGGAGGGTAGGAAACTTTTAATAATGGGAAACATTGTGACTGAATTGTAAGCCATGGCAGCCAAGAAATTCAAAGTTATGTTCCCTGCAGCAACTGTAATTTTTCTACACTAGTCATAAATATGGAAGTGTAAATCTAGAAGCATACACACTAATACAGGAAACTTAATTATGTGCATGGGGGTTAAGTTACTGCTGTAAATTTGAAAATTTGAATTTCATGCCTGTTACGTGTTTAAATTTCCTATGATAACACTGAATTAATGTAGTTTCATCATGGAATATATTAAGAAACGCTCAGTTATTATAGGATTGTAGTTTTCATTTTGATGAGAATATGATTTTGAATTAAAACTGTGTAGTTTATGTATATATTTCCCCAAAACATGGGCAATGCTAGACTGTTAAAGTTTAGCAGCCACGATGCTGCTAAGTCTCATATTTTTCTGACTTAGACTGGTGATTGCAGTAAAGCATGGCTGACTTTTTAATAGCTTGGGTGCTGTGGAATTGCTAACCCAGTTTCTGGTACATGTCGTCGTTAACCTTGCATTTGCGTCACCACTGTCAAAATACAAGTACAGCTTTTTACTCTGCTGTATTTGTCATTTGTTTGTTTTGTCCCATCTGCAGCTGGCAGCAGGCATGGAATGGAGTGAGGAGCCACAGCACAAAACTTCTCATGTCCCCTTTCCATGTTGCACCCACGGTTACTGCATCTGGGGAAAACCAGCTTTTTTTCTTTAAAGGCAAATATTTATGGAAAGTGCTGGTGTCCATCCTGGTTTTTGGGACTCCAGGCTAAAGGCTCTTCATGGCCCTGTGTGGGTTATTCACTGGCACTGGATGTACATTATTGCCAGCTGTTTTTACTGCAGATTGGGAGGTTCTGCCCTCAGAGGAGGTTTCTCTCCCATGTAGCTGTGGGGTATCTGGATCCAGCCTAGCTGATGATCCTCTGGCATGTGTGGATCCTCTGGCATGAACAGATACCACTCCATGGGTATAGGTATACTTGATCCCTGCTGCCAAAGGAATCCAGAGTAGTGCCCTGGTGTGGCAACATACAAAAAGCCCAAGTATTTGCTATTTTATAATGACAGATGAGTTCTACTGGATCCTGTTGCTGCTTAAGACAGCTGTCCCCCAATGACTCGAGCTGCTGCAATTCTTCATCCAGTGCATATTAACATAAACCAATGAGAGGAGCAATCATCAGCAGGCCACAGCAGGCTGTGAACTGCAGTGGTGAAGAAACAGGCACATGTTTGTTTCATCAGCTGCTGCAGGGGCAGTAATCTGAGACAGAGAGGTGGAAATGAGGAATGCCCTAAACTATCACCAACCCATATGAAAGGGTAACGGCCCTGTGGTTTTAGTGGTGCACTCCTCAAGTACATCTGGGCATAGGTAAGGCAGTCTGGCAGAGCAGGTTATAGCACTGGTCTCCAACTACTCATTTCTATACTAAAATCAGCATCTTGAGAGGGAAAGCCTTACAGTTTTAGGAAGTACTTGGCTTTTTTATTAGCCAGAGAAAGAACTTTGATGACTAGTAAGAATATATCATTGAGGGTGGATCACCATAAACTTCCATTTTATTATTTAAAGAAATTATAGTAATTCAGCACTCCTAAATGCTTGCACCTTAGGTGATTGAAAAATGTGATGTAATTATTTGCAATATTTCCTACACAAGATGGGTTCAGTGGAGTCCTATAGATTGTGTAATTTCTGGGAAAGTATTTCTTTTCTGAGGCTGTGGAAGAATGTCAATGATAGTATTCTGAAGTGTTTGAAATGGAAAGTAAACAGCACATTTAAAGTAGCACTGTGGTGGCAAAGCTCTGATGGAACCAAAAGGAGGGGTGCAGGGATGTCTGTGCATCAGCAGTTCTTACTGACACACTTGGCCAGTGCCCTGCAGCAGCTCTCTGCAGGTAGGATCAGTTCTACCATTTCCTAAACCTCTTTTCAGTTCCTCAAAAACCTAAGTGGGTGATCAGGGAGTGGAAGTAGGAGCAGCGGGGCTTCTAGGCTTGGGTAGTGTGCTAGGATTCGGCCAACACACAGCCTGCAGAACCAGATGTGTCCTGATGGCTTCTCCAAGCATTTTGCTGGAGGACTCCTGAGCCATGAAGGGAATAACTGGAAGTGGTGGCTGGAGGCAACAGCAGAGTAGAAGATTTAGTGAGAAGAACACATTTCTCTCAAGGGGAGCCTTTGAAATGTCTGTAAATTCATAAGGAAATGGTCTCCAGGGTTGGCATTTGCCTTGAACTTGAAAAAGGATCAAAGTCAGTGGACTTTAGACTAGTCTTCTGTTAAAGAGCAGGAGAGTTTAGAAAGGATCAAAGAATGGCAAAGCGGTCTGTTGGACCACAGTATGTATTTGTTGGAGTGCTCGAATACAAATTTAGGAACTTCATTTTGGTTTGCCAATTGGAGACTCTTTAGTAGCCTGCTCACATTTTAGGTGTAGCTAATAAACTATTATGTGACTCACGCAGCTGTACAACAAACAGATCGATACATTTGAGAACTAGAAATTTTATCCTTATACTAACTTTAATGTTGATATAACACTTACTGCAATGATATTGACTGCAGCCAGGTGGTGAAGGGACAATATAATGTGGGATTATTGCCTTGCCTTTTACCATAAAAGATTTTTCTGTATTACAAGGCTCTGACAAAAGGTTAGTAGCTAATAATAAAAAGTTATGCTTATGTTATGTTTTGAGCATTTGTCCTTCCAGTCTTTGTAGCACACACAAGCCTGCACACACAAAATTGCAACAATTCTGTGTGCATGCTAGTCGCACTGGAGAGGAAAAGCTGCACACACAAGAAATTAATTCCCTGCTTCCCATGGGCAGGCCACCTCCAGGGGAGCAGGGCCCCATCACATATAATGGCTACCTGGGAAAACAAACAACATCACATATCCCCACCTTCCCTCTTCTTCTTCCCCCTTTATATACTGAGCAGGATGTCACATTGTCTGGAACATCCCTTTGGTCACTTGAGGTGACCTGTCCCAACTGTGTCTCCTCCAGAATTCCCCAGCTTTCTTGCCAGAATGGCAGTTCAGAAAGCAGAAAAGGCTTTGGCTCTGTGCAAATACCACCCAGCAATAACAAAAGTATCTCTATGTTACCAACCCTTTGTTCAGCACGAATCCAAAACACAGCCCCCTGCTAGCCCTGTGAAGACAATAAATTCTTGCCAAAACCAGCACAGGACATTTCTAAGTTACCTGAACATGTAATTATTTTTCTTTATTGTCCTTGTACCTGTGTACCTGTGTGAATCATGCTGAGGCTCATGAGCCACATCTTCTGGTTGAATGATTAAATGTCTTGAACTGTGAGTTCAGTGAGTTTTGTATTAATCTTGCCAAGCTTTGAAGGGTGTTCAGTATATTCCTGAACTGTAGCAGTGGTAAATAAAGTGGTGGATAGGAATGAGGTGAGAATATGGGTGTCTACTTCAGGATTATAACTTTATTTACATCTATCAGGTTCTTGTCCGAGGAGCATCTCCTGCATTTGCAGCTGCGACTTTTGTATAGCAGAGACTTTTGCATTTCATTCATTAGTGTTTTATCAAAAGCTCTTTTGCAATAGATTTGTTGTGGAAGTTACCTTTCTTTAATTTGATGTACAGGATATGAATTCATTTGGCAAGTTTATTCCTTTAACAAGTTCAATAATCATTTGTGATTCACAATTTTATTTGCTGGGGGGGGTTATTAATTTAAAACTTGCACTGTATTCCTCATCAGATATTTATTGACTGGATTACACTCTACCGAGCAGTATTTGAGTAAATCAGTATGCTGTAAACTTGCCTTATTAACAGGTTTATTGCTTTATCAGGTACTCACTTAAGTTTCCACTGCTCCATCATAAAACATTCCCAGCCATGGAATACATTTTTGTGTGAGATATTATATTGTATAGACCAAGGTGTGTACACATGGGATATTGTACATGTAAACAAAATAATAAAATAGATGTTTTCTCCTGGAGAGTCCAACAATCTTGTGGAAAAGTACTTTTTTCAGCTGCAGGGAATTAATGCAAGGCAGAAGTAAGATAGTGTATAAGCTAGAGGTCATGAAAGGAGAACATTACCATTTTCTGTTCTTCAAAGGGAGAAACATCTCACCAAAGGTGAGATCTGAAACCCACAGAGTCCTGGGAAGTTTCATCAAAACTGTAAAGTTAATTGTCTGGTCTAATTTCTCTTTCTCCTGTTTTTACAAATAACAAGTTACACAGTCTGCTGACTTTATGTGTGCAACAAAGATACCCCTTTGTGTTTAAAAGCCTGTTGTGGTACTTATGGAATCAATACGTATGTTAACAGCCATACCTTTTTTATTGTTGTAGATGTTTGATGTCTATAAAAAACACAGAAAAGTGAACTTTTCCCTCTTTTTAAGCCTAAGTTTGCTTCTTCGTATAGCATTTTGATAAGAAGGTGTCTTTTTATAAGACTTTGTTGAAAATTTGACAGTAAAAATAGTAAATATGTTCTGTAATATAATAATTTTGCTGCTAAGAAGTTTTGAATCTGCAAAAAGTCTGAAAAATGCTTTTAAAAAGTGCAATTCTACCCACTGTAAAACCACCTTACATTATCTCTTCCTTCTAAACAGCTCTGATGCAAAAGTGTTTTCAGACTCATAAACAGTGATTTTAGCAAACAAAACAAGTTTTTTCTTCTGAATGAATAAATCAAAATTGTTATGAGGGGATCTTTAAAAGACATTTCCTAGTATAAAATCTTCCATCTGGTTGTTTATGAGGTCAGTTTGCACTTCAAAGAGCATTTTGAAAAGCTTCTAAACTGTGTACTTTGTGTGTTATGTAAGTTCAGAACAGTTGTAGATAAAGTTATCAAGTCCAACCAAGTACAAAATTGTGTTTTTTAATTTCTTCTAGCCACTCAGCAGATATCCACCGTTGATCAATGACATCTCCTTTTGGCTTCCGTCTGAGACATACTCTCAGAATGATTTCTATGATTTGGTTCGAACCATTGGTGGGGACTTGATAGAAAAGGTTGTCCTACTGGATGAATTTGCCCATCCAAAGTAAGTAAAAAATTTAATCCTTTCTCCTGTGGTCACCGTGTAGATATTCTGTGAATATTTTAGTTCCATATACCAAGAAGTTCTTATAATGATTCTTATAATGTTTACACAATTCATTTTTTAGTTCCAAAACCTTCCTGCAGCAAGAAAAAAAAAATTGCTTTTTACTTAAAATAAATGCTACCTATTTTTCAGTTTTCCACTAGTACTGAGCTTCTGGTATTCAGACTACCCAGATGCTTTGTGCTCAGGTTTTGACAGCAACAGTGAACACCTGCTTTCCTCAATACATCTGGCAGTGCGTGACACTCCTGTCCATAGCATGTCTGACATTCCAGTCCTGCTCTTTGCTAAGTGACTGATGTTTGTGTTCTTGTTCTCTTCCTTTCTTCTAGTCCTGACACACCGGTAGACCTTTACTACAACGTCAGTGCTAATAATGGTTTGTTGCAGAATACTATTGTTGGTGTTCAACTGGGAGAAAAAGAAAAAAAAAGGACCTTGTTCATTTCTTTCTGACACTTATTTATATGCTGTTGAACAATTCCTCAGGTTTCAGAGCACCATATGGGTATAGCAGCACTGACATGACCAGGGAGTGCACAGGGTATTTGTCCAAATGGTAATAACAGTTGCCTCAAAACCAGACAAGTATCAGCTATTACATGTGTACTGTTTTTTTTTTTTCAATTTGCTGTTTCCAAATCTAGAAGTAGAAAAGCTGCTGGCTATCTAGCTTTCTAAAACTGAGATTTAAAATAGTTTTCTCAAGACTTTTTAAAGTGCTGTAGGAAGGCAGATAAACCTTTTTTGAAGATGACAGGAAAATGCTTCATGTTGGTCTCCAACACCTATAGATTTTCTTATTCTCTTCCTTCTACATCCAGGTATTTAACCCTGTTGTCCTTTTCATTTTGGTATGTGATGCAGGCCAGATGAATAGATTGTTCCATGACCTAGTTTCTGTGGTGTTTCAGTGGATTTTTATTTTTTGAGGTTTTTTTTCCTTTTCATCATTTTTGAATAATGTTATATGAGATTGTTTGTGCTGCGTGAAGAAATATAAATAGAAATCAAATTTTGTGTGGGCATCTTAAAGCTTTGAGTCATTAATTCCTGAGTCTTTCTCACATGCAAATCATGCAAAAAGATCTTAAGCCTTTACTCAAGATGGTGTGTGCAAAAAAGGAATACAGGTTAGGATAAGATAATGAGTACATTTCCTTGTAAAGGCTCTATCTTTCAGGGGAATCGAGAATCAAGTTAGTTGCAGGTATGGATAATTTCTTATTGTCACTTGGAGTGCACCATAGTATCAGTTAGCACAAGTGCATAGACTTCGAAGGCTCTGCACATAGATCCTGCTGTCTTCTATCCTGATGGTTCTGATACAATACAATCAACATTTTTTTTTAAACTGGGTTGTTGAACCCTTTTCAAGAGCTGGTTCTTCCATCCATTCATGTTGAAAGTTTACTGTCTGTGTAACACCTCAGTGCTCAGTGCTCATTCTCCTCAGTGATACCAAACCAGCAATTAGTCTTCGTTGTTACATCATCTCTTAGGGGAAAATCCTATGTGTAGTGCAAGCAGCTCTCCCAAGGCAGCAAAGTTTGGAGCAGTCTTGTTCCCTACTTCCTCAATATTCTGTGATTACTCTCAGCATCTTACTGGGGAAACCCACACACGCTGTGACAACCTGCCAGAAGCACTGCAGCAGTCACGGCTCAGCTCACAGGTTATGCTTCTCTGCTGAGAATATTGTCTTCCATACTAGTAGAGTTGCGAGTTAGGGACAGGATTCACTTCTCTGAGTTTCTACTGTGTGTGTTTTCTCCTTTGATATGCTTTGATGCATCCTGAACATATTCCAGGGATGATAGTTTTTCCTCCTCAAGGAATGCACCTCTGGTTCCCTCTGTGACTTTTGCAAATAAATGGGAAGGTTGATTGCTCACAGAAAATTGTCACACAGATTTAGGACCTTTACTAGTTTTGTTCTCTAAAACCATTTAAACCTCACTCAGCAGACATCCAAATACGTTTTGACACTATAAGGAGGAAAAATTTCTCACCTTTATATCTGAAGAATTTGAGAGGTGACACTAATGGATTGTTGGTAAGTGATGCTGTAATTTGGTTTTTCCTCTTGGTTTTTTAATCCTGCAACAACAGTAAAAGAAATCTTTTCAAATGTTGCATTAAAAATCTAAGGAGATTATCTGAATTAACAAGGATTCATACATGAAGACTAAAACATAGTGTTTACTTTGCCTTTTCTTCCTAGAATGGGATGTGTGCAGATATATAACTTTTGAGAACTGATGATTTAAGCCACCTAAGTTATTTTGTTTGATTTTTAAAGGCCTTGGAAGACTGATGTTTTGAAAAGAGCTTTCTACTTAGTCTTAATTCCTAGATAATCATCTTGTATGGGAATGATATAGTGGCTTCTTTAAGTCACTGTTGCAGAAAAGCCTCTGGGCACAGAAATTACCATAAGAGATCCTCAGCGTTGCTATGGATCTGTATGTTACAGATCTAGGTACTGGTAATAATTATCTTGAATTTATAGTGAATCTGCTGTGGAGGATGGGAGAAAAGTGTCTAGGATTGGAAAAACTGCTGTGTAGCTGTTTTGAATGTTGGTTACTTACAAGCAGCTTAATAAGTTCATGCCTGTAGTTAATCACTTCTGGAATTTAAAATTCTAGATTTTAAAAATCCTTTTAATCCTTTAAAAATGCCAGTTTCATGAGGAATCAGGACATTTGGTAGTCTTATTTTCCTTCTTAAACTACTTTTCTTAGTTATAGGACTATAAAGATCTGAAAATAGAAAATATTATACAAATAAAACTAATTTATAGCACAAAAAGAGGTCTTTAAATTAAGATCCTCTGTAGAGGCTGTCTGTGTAATATTGTGTAGTTGCCTTTTTCTGTGGTTCAGAAACCTTTCGAGATTTCAAGACTAGGCTTGGACTGATACCTCTTCTCCAGTACATTGCAGTTATGGTGTGTATTAGCAATGAAAATGTATTTCTGTAAAGGGAAAAGGAAAATGGGGGCAGGAAAAAGCATGGTGCAAGTAATTGTTTAAGCAAGGAAGAGACTTTACTTGAAACCAAGTAAATCTTGATTATCTCCTTTGTAAGATAATAATATTGAGACAATTTTTAGGGAAGCACAGACAATTTAAAGTTATAGCAGAAAGGAGTCTCAGTGCTGAAAAGCACAAATTTAGGAGAATGCCAAGCTTCTGTGCTGGAGTAATTAAGAACTCTTCCAGCCTAAATGTGTCTTAGGTAAACTTAACTGAGCAAAATCAAAACACAACATTGAGGTAAACTGAGTAATGTGTGATGTATCACACAGTCAGGGTTTAACTCCATCCAAGATGAATAATGCAAAACACGGCTGTAACACACCTGTTACTCAGGTATATAAAGAATCAGCCAGCATATGTGAGGAAAAAGTTTTGACTTTTCTAAGTGCCAAGGAAACCGAGTGAGACTGTGGTGGTTTTGGCAAGAACAGGAGCAGGCCATCTGTAAGACAAGAAGAGAAGAAGTGTCTCTTTGCAGTGAACAAAACGTTTTCCACAGTCCATCCTGTGTATTGCAGCTATTTTTGTTTGATGCATTAGCTTCAAACAGATAAGACTTTCATACATTTGGACGGTGGAATATGTTTCTCCATGCATGATGTGTGAAGTGAGTTTACTGTGACTTGCTTGGAGTTGTCAGATGCTGCATGAGCCGTGTAACCACCGGAAGGCAGTGGCACTGTTTTTGCTACCTGACTGAATTATTTCTTTCAAATCCTTGGAGATCTTTAAAGACCTTTAAGCATTGCTGTGCAAATACACAGTGAGTGAGGATTTGTAGCTGACATTTTCCCCCTTGGAACATTTTAGTGAACAAACAATTGAAAAAAAAAAAAAAAAAGAAAAAAATGTTTTGGACTATATTGATACTAAAGGAAGAAAAGAAAGGGGTGTTTCCCTTACTTTTTGCAATAGCTGTTTTATCCTCCATGTCTTTAAGTTTAGGCCTTCTACTGCTCAACTTGTCTAAGCTGTCTAATCAATATGAACCTTCAGAAATTAAATCAGAAAATAAACTTTTTTTTCACTGGTCAAGACTTCTCCAGTTTTGGATAGGAAACAGATTGCACAGGAAAAAAGAAAGGGTATCTGAATGGCAGTCAAAAGGTAGAAAGGTCCCTGCCCACTATGAGTAAGCAAATCAAAACTGCTGTGATACAGATAATCCTAGGAAGAGGGATTTACATTCCTTTAGTCATGCTGTCTTACATTTTGGTGACATTCGAATAAGTACTGTGGCTGCACACATGTAGAATTTAAGGGATGGTAATTAAAGCATATCTGGACAAAGTAATAGAGGAAGTGCTTCTATCACACAGGGGAGAATATGTGATAGAAGTAGCACAAGACATTGTGACCCATGTTGTCACCAGTGAAGAGGACAAAGAGAGACAGAGAGTCCAGGTGTGAGTATCTGTCCCATACAATGCAGCACCAAAGACAGAATACAGAAATGCTGAGGTTGTTTATCTTTGCTTTGGGCAAGACCTGTAAGTGTGTTTTTCATCTGAGCATGCCATGTTTCTCTTGTGTAAGGTATCTTGTGTAATCCCATATCATGTGACATCCTCACATCGTAATTCTGAAAATTTATTTTCTGTGTTTTGCTGTGAGGTTATTTTCCTATTGATCTTTCAATGCTAGTTACTAATATTTCTGTTTTGTTAGAAAGATAAGGGAAGTAAGGAAAGATATGGCTCCACATCTTCCTTTGCAAGGAAGATATATAGGTAGGCTGAAAAAGTTATACAAAATTGTAATCAAGACATGCACTGTGTCCTCACTGGTACTTAAGAGGTAAATTTTTAATCAGAGTGACTAAAAATATTCTGAAAAGGCAGAGTGGAGACAGTAAGGGGGAAAAATTGATTTGCTGCATTTTGACGGCTATGCTGTTAAAAATATAAGTGGGGAATAGGTAAGAAAGGATTTATTCTTGCCTTTGAGTCAATTACTTGCAGACTTCTTGGGTGAGATCTGCACATTTGTCACAGTCTGTTAAATGAAGTGAGAGGAAATGTATTGGCTGCTGTGAAGGAGGAAGGTAGGTGCACTGTGGCACCATCTTTGGAGACTTTGGGAGTACTCAGATGACCTGTGTCTCTTCCTTTCCAAACAGTAAGAGGAACAGATCTGACAGCAAAGAGTCAGATCCTGTTGACTGCTGTGTTGTGTCAATGCATGCCCCTAGTTCCTTGTTAGTACATAGAAAATAAAATGCAAGAACATCACTGTCTAGATGCCAGATCTTGCACTTTTCCTTATCTATACAGGAATAAAATAAAATACTTTTAGGTCTGGTTTATTCATTAAAGCTGGGTTGGTTTTGTCATGCTTCTGGAATGGGTGAATTAAGCAGAATAATTCTTAAGTTCTGCTTGCTGCTAGTATTACACAGATTAAAACAATCTAGCCAGTCCCCAAATCTCCTTGTTCTTCAGCCCAAGCACTTTACAATTTTATGAGGGATTCTTTAACATTACCTTTAACTGCTGAACTGACAAAGTCCCAGCACCACTTCTCTGCAGAAAAGAAAAAACAACCCAGAAGCTGTTTTTGACAGTAGCTAATAGAGGACTGGTTTACAATTAATGAAGAATGTTCTCCAGCTCTGGATTTTTTTCCCTTCATTTGGTCACATGAATGTAAGACTATAAGATTTTTGAAATCAATTAAGTGTTCATGGGAGACTCTGTCAGAGGATTCTCATTCACTTTGGAGCCTTTCTTCAGCTGTCGCAGTAGAGCATAACCACACAGAGGCTAGTTAAAACACTACAGTAGGACCCCCAGTCCATCTTCTCTCTTTTCTCTCTTGTCCCTACCAGGATCAATATCACCTGGTTTTTCTTGAGAATAAGAAACTTTTCTGTCCTTCCTGCTGCAGTCATGCTGTTGGCAGGGCTGTCTACGTGTGTCGGAGCAGTGCCAAGCACAACTACAGCCTGGGCAGAGAATGGCTTGAGAACAGCCCTGCAGAGAAAGATTTTGGGTGTTGGTTGATGAGAAGCTCCACGTGACCAGCTCCATGCACTTGCAGCCCGGAAAGCCAATTATATCCTGGGCTGCATCCAAAGCAGCATGGCCAGCAGGGAGGGAGGGGATTCTGCACCTCTATTCTGCCCCAGAGTGTGAGACCCCACCAGGAATGCTGCATCCAGCTCTTGGTTCCCAACATAAGAAAGATGTGGATCTGCTGAAGCAAGTTCAGAGCAGGGACACAAAAATGCTCAGAGGGCTTGAGCACCTCTCCTGTGAAGACAGGCTGAGAGAGTTGGGGTTGTTCAGCCTGGAGAAGAGAAGACTCCAGGGAGATCTTAGAGCAACTTTCAATACTTAAAGGGGGCCTGCAGGAGAGCTGGAGAGGGACTTCTTACAAGGGCTTATAGTGACAGGACAAGGGGGAATGGCTTTAAACTGAGAGAGGCTATGTTTAGATTAGAAAGAAATTCTTTGCTATCAGGGTGGTGAGGCACTGGAACAAGTTGCCCAGAGAAGTTGTGGGTGCCCCATTCTGGGAGACTGGACTGTCGACCATTTTGCCCAGGTGCAGAGGGGATGCGTGTATACCCATCACCAGAGNAGACTGGACTGTTAATGATTAATCACCCAAACAATCGACCATTTTGCCCAGGTGTAGAGGAAATGCGTGTATACCCATCACCAGAGGCTACTGCTGGGTGGTGAACAAGATAAAGGAAGAGGCTGATAAGAGGCAAATTCTTGGAAGCCAGATAATGCTTTTTATCATGCCAAAGTTCTTACACAGGTGGCTCAGCTGTGAGACATCCCTTCTGGAGTAGTATCAGGACATTTGCACATAGCTCGAAGGTGTTCATCCCTGCTGATATTCCATAATTGCTGTAATGTCTTAGAAGGTGTCATAAACCATCAAATACTCCTGAGTGTCCCCTGATCCAAAGTATTGCATCATCCAGTGTAAAAACCCTGCTCCAGGAAAGGTATCTGGGTGTTCCCACCTGAATCTGGGTGAATATAAATTCACTGGACCCTCTGTTTTGTGGGCTTCCCCACCTCTGGTGGAGGTGACCATCCCCACTGAGAAGATCAGAAGAAGAGGACCAGTGGGAAGCCATCAGCATCCACAGAGCTGATTTTTTTTTTTTAACTCTTTCTCCCCGCTCCCCCCTTTCCTATTTATTTATCTCTCCCTCTCTTGTTCACATTTACTGTTAAATAAAAATCCGTACTATTGACTGTTATAGCATAGGGTGTTGTTTTCTCCTTAATTTAGGCAGAAGCATCTCTCTCATAATTTTAATAACCATATCTTAACAGCATTCCTGGAAACATTCCAGCCCAGGTTGGATGTGGCTTTGAGCAACCTGGTCTTAGTGAAAGGTGTCCCTGCCCATGGCAGGTGGTTGGGAACTAAATAATATTTAAGGTTCCTTCTGACCCAAACCATTCAATGACGGTTTTATGATTCTTTTGCCTTGTGGGCTTCAGTTTAGGAGATGTGTGTAATGGAGTTTGAGCTCATTTCACTCCTGGTATATGTGTGATCAGGCATTCCCCTTGTCCCAGACCAACCCAACAGGCAGTGATGTTTGCTTGATTCACAGAGTGGCCCTAGCTACTCTTCAGGCTCTTCCTCCTCACTGCCTTTTTTTCCTTAGAACAGCAGCTGTGGAGAAATAGCAGCTCTGTTCTCACAGCAGCCCCTGCTTGGAGGTGGTCAGGGACTTTCTGGCCAAATTAATTTAGAGTAAACATTGGGCTGCTCAGAAAGATATGCTTTATGAAGACATATGGGTTCTGTTCCTGTCCCAGCAGAGCTGAGATAAGCTCTCAGGTGATAAGGTTTTCATCCCAACTGCCTAAAGGAAATTTAAAGGAGCCAGGAGTTGTGTTCCATGTCAGTAACTCCAAGGTAACCCTGCCATGCTGATTGATACATGGCTTCAGCAGATCTTGCACTCCCTGCTTTATAGCAGTCGTGATGCCCTGCTGTTCCCCACCAGGACTGAGGCTAGGTGGGAGTTAGAGTTTAGCTTTCCCAGATACCCTGCACAGTGATAAGGACATTCATGGAGCTCAGAGTACTGTCTGCTAGAGTTTGTTGTTTTGGGTATTTTTTTTTAAAGAAAACTAAACTGAAAAGCTTTTAATTTTTCCTTTTCCTCCCTGGAAAAAAGCATTCCCAATTGAAATGAATATAGTGAATTAATTGAGTAAATAGGAAAATATATTTATTTAGAAAAGACTTTCAGATATTTTAGAAAATCCAAATTTCAAGCAGCCTTGTTCCACTTTTTTTGTAGTACAAAATAGGGTGAAGTCAGAGACAGAAAAAATGAGCATGCACTTCTATAGCACAAGCTAAAAAGTATTGTTTGATATAGAAGCAGACCTTTTCAGTGCTATATTTGTTATTTGTATATGTCTAGACTTGGAATCTGTCTGCATACTTTTGTTAAGTGCCATTTTCAAAGGTTTTTAACTTCTCGGCCTATAGCTTTTGAATTCATATGTGGATTCAGATACTTAACTCCTGGGTTGCTTTAAGAGTCCCCTAGATAACAGTTCCCTGTCCAAATTCAAGTGTCATGAAGAACTATGAGATGAATGAGAAGAGGAGCAGGGAAGTCTTTCCTGTAGAAAAAGCAAACACTTGAACTGTTCTACAAAATTAAAAAAAAAAAAAAAAAAAAAAAAAAAAAGAAAAAGAAAAAACCCCAACATTTCTTGCTTTATTCAAAAATTGAGTTCTGAGGTTCATGTATTTTTACACAGCCTGTGACTGCTAGTTCAGATCTCAGATGCCAATTTTGAAGTCCATCTAACTGGGGAAGAAAAAAAAAAATCAGCTGGCCATGATAGATAGATCTTACTTTCTTTGCTGTCCTTAGTGTTCAGACAGGCACCATGCAAATAGCTGTTCTTAATGGGTTCCTATTGAAGTCTGAGGTTTCCTTCAAACGACTGTATTCAAATCAATTGTGGGGCAGACAGTGTTCTGCTGTACCATCCCTGGCTCTTCAGTCTTCACCGAGAGAATTTTCTTTACTAACTGAAAATAATTTACTATTAATGTGCATCAGTAGGAGTCCCATTATTCTTTGGTGGAAGACTGGTGGCTAACACACAGTCTTGTGGGAGGATTGGTATTCAAGAAAGGAAAAGGATGAAGTAACCACAGGTTCCCATTAGAAGGTGGGGGGAGACACAGCCCTGAAGTGTGATGTATCCCTGGTGATATTCCATAGGAAGTGTAATCACCCTTCACAGGTAATGAGAGGAGAGGAAAACTTAAGTACGCGAGCAAGACGGAAGACAAGCGTTAAGTCCCTTACGTGTTCAGGCAGATGCAGAGGATAGCCTTGCTGTATAGAAAAGGGATTGCTGGAGTCACAATGAATCATTTCTAAGAGGCTGCTCAGCTGAAGAGCTTAACCTTTCTTCATCATGTCAACCTGAAGTCAGCCATTCACCACCAGTTCTCAGATGCAGCCCAGAAATCTTTGCCACAATTCCCAGAGCACTTCACAGGAGGTGTCACAGGAATTAGCACGGTGATTTATTGACAAGCAGTGGGATGGTGAAAAATGGCTAAAGGAGTCAGCTGCCACAGGATGCACAAGGGATAGCAATAGGCTTCTGAGTGCTTCTGAGTTCAGAGAAATCCAAGTGAATGGCTGACCTTGTAGAACAGAGGTGGAGGCTACTTCTGTGCAGAACTGTTTTTCCTGGTCTGCAATTGTGAGCATACTAGAGTTTGAGAAGCATTGCTATGGATGTGAATATGTCAGAGAGGGAAAGCTTTTGTAAACACATTTGTCAGATGGTGAGTACTGTACTTCTTTACTCACTGAAATTGTTTTCTCTCAAAGAGCACTGTGCCAGTGCTCTGACTGTCTGATGCTGCCTGGGATGCTCACGGCTCTGCTCTGCTGTCTGAGGGTAGGATTGCACACCCTTTCCCTCTTGTCTTGGTCTCTATCCCTGCCCCATTCATTCTCCCACAATAACAGTACAGCCTAGGAAGTCAAGGTGGAGCAGTCCTGTCAAGGCCAGCAGTGATGGTTGACAGCACTGCAGGCTGAGAATCCCTGCAAAGGAATATGGGTGAGGGACAGAAATGTGTTCTGGCTGTGTGTCAGGTCTGTACTCAAAGTAGTTTTTCTTTAATACAGTAGATGTATCCTTCATGTAACTTTTCTCCCTCTCCTCCTAAATCAGCTTTTAAATGAATGTTAGTGTGCAAGTACGTTATGTTTGTTTTCTGCAGTGTCCGAGCAGTGTGGAGAAACAACACATCTGTAGCACATCCCAAGCTCTCTCAAATTCTCTTGAATTCTTGACTAGAGATCTTCACGGGAAGGTAGAGATGGCTCTGTTTGCTCATGGCCTACAACAATCTTTGGAGCCACAGAAAAGGGCCACAGTACCAAGGCAGCCAGCCACAACATGCTTTCCTTGGGGTGGTGAAGGACATCACTGTCCTCTGAGTGTTGGGAATTGCATGTGCGTGATGCCTGCATATATTTGCACTCAGCACAAGGCCTTTCTCAGAACTGTAGAGTGGGATAGCAAGGTGGCCTGGCCCCTAATTCTTAGACTAGAAGCATATAAACATACGTTCTATAAAGCTGTTGGGATAGGAGATGGGAGGAAAAAGTCCTTATGTGCTTCCTAGTACTGCACAGAAAAGGGATGGACAAAGCCCTAAAGAATTAATCCTAGTTTTTATATTTTATGGATCCATAACATATTTTTTACAGGAATAAATAAAGCCCTACAGCTAGGAAGAACTTCTTAAGCTGAATCAAAGCATTATGTAGCTCAAAGATTGGTTATCTCCATATTGAAAAATGTCAACATTTAGGCTGAGGAAACAAGGTTTTCTTTAATTTCAGAACAAAAGAATTTCAGGAATCCTGAAGCAGATTGTCTTCCCATTGTTTTTGTGTTGAGTGGATATTTTATTTTAATCTACCTGTTAATTTTAAATAATTAATTTTTTAAAATTCCAGCCAGCATCCTTGTCTTTGGGTAAGTTGAAGGGAAACTTACAGTCCTGCACACCCTGTAAGGTCTGTATATTATAGAGATGGACCTGAGCTGTAAAAAATGCATCTGCTTGGTGACTGCTGCCATACCAAATTCTTCCAGAATTCGGGTTCCTGCCCCACTTCTCTCAAATGCTGTCTGGTAACATTAATATTAAAACCAACACCATGCAACTGATTTATTATTTATCAGGCATTGCAAAGAAATGCAAGGGAAGGGTGTCTTTTAAAAATCATTCTGAGGATGAAGAAAAGATTTATGTTTAGTATTTTCTTGCCTATTAGGATACATGTGGGACAGATGAATAGTAAGGAAATGAATTACTCTTTGTTCTTTGTGAATGAACACCAGAAAGGAGATAGATGAAGACTGATTTAATACAGTTCTTGTGGGGTTTTTTTATTACCTTGATGTATGAAGGACTTGTGGTTCTCAGCTGAGATATTGCCACCCTTACCCTGTGGGCCAGTGACACAGACTGAGGTACTAAGTGATGCGTCTGGCAAGCCACAGTGGAATTTTAACAGTTTAGGTCCAAACATTGCTTTCATTTGTGTTGGGGAGATAGGATGTGCATCGGGCAAGTGAAACTCAGAAAGGATGGTGCAGCAGATGCAAATTTTTCTTTTAAGTCAGTGGCAAAGCTCAATTACACAAAGCCAAGTATTAATTGTGTCATGTAGGGAAACATTTTTGTTAGTGTCCGCTCATGCAGATATTCCTGTGTTTGGATTTATAAAATCAGTCCTTATTTTCAGGGCTTCTGAGTGTTAGCAGCTCCCACTTAAATCACTGGGTACCGTGGGAACTAATTTTCATTGTAATGAGGAATAAAAAGAAGCATCCACAGGGAAATAATTTATGTGCACACATTCTGTGATAACCAGGTAGCCAAAGGTGCTGCAAGTTTGATTTTGAGAGAGCTAAAATCTGTGACTGGTCAGACTATCAAATGGAGGAAATGCTGTGCTTGGTCCTGAAAAGCACTTGTTTGTTGACCCCAGCTGTGTTTCCATAGTGTACAGCCAACAGAGAGCAGCAGCACCTTAGAGAGATGCTGCAATTATGGCTATTAGTTTTAATTGAAGAATTGTGTCCTTAACTCAAAGCTTACGAGTAATTTATTAGGGTCATTAAAGAAGGCGTGCACAGAAGTAATGTCATGCAGAGCCCAACAGTAGAAAGAAAAATACCATACAGGGGGAAAATGTTATGTATTTCAAGCTCTGTGTTAGAGATTATAAGTTAAAAAGCCCCATGCAACCTGTCATCCATGGTAAATTACTATACCAGTGTATTAGTTTGTTCAGACACATTCCACCAGTTCCACATGAACCATTTGCACCATTTTGGTGCTGGAAAACTCAATTACTAAAATAAGTAACTTGAAAATAAATAAATAAAAGAAAATTTTAAAAAGACTTGAAAATAAAATATCAGCAAGCCACCTTAGTGATACTGGGGAAAATTATAATACATTTGGAGTACTTAATTTTCTTCAGAATCAGAGTTGGCACAAGATGAGCCTCCTGAGTGTCATCCCAGAGAATTCTTTTTTTTTTTTGAAAATGTAATCTGAAATTCTCAACAATTTATTATTCTTTTTCCTGCTTATAATGTGGAATTTTCCATATTGGGGAAAAGGATAATACTAGTTCTTGAAGAACCTTTCTTCTTTGAGTGACACTGAAACTCCCTGTGGCTTTCAGTGAATCTGACAGTGCGTCAAATGCAAAATCAGGACCTCCGATCCCCATCCAAAGCCCACTGAAGTCAGTAGAAGCCATCCCATTGGCTTACTTAGAATCAGGCCCTTTGTGGTTTCCTTCCTCATTAAAACCCACTCGGTCTACAGAGAGCACGAGTAATTTTTCTTTCGGGAACCTGGACTTTATTGCCAGTGAATTTGGTTCTCCATTAAGAAATACGATGACTGTTGTTAGAAATGCTGTTGTTATTCAGGAGGGAGATGTTGATATTTGCTCAGTAAAGTGGTAGTTAATAATGAGATTTGCATTACAGTTGCATTCAGAAGTCCTTCCAGGTTTCTGGTATTTTGGAACTAACAGGATGCACCTAGATGTTACAGGAATACACTTACACTGCGCTTAGCCGCATTTTTATGCATTGTGAAAACTTCTCAACTCTGACTGAAACATCAATCATCCCCAGTTTTGCTAAGGACAAATGAAAATACAGATTTATTATGAGGTATTCTCATACTGCAGCACCAGGCCAATCAAGCATAGAACAGGAAAGAGCAGCTGAAGCTGTAACTAAGATTGTGGGGGTTTTCCTTATATATGGCAAGGTCAACACTTGCAAGCATGGGGCTAGGAAGGGATGGGGGAGGTAACCAGCCACTGCTGACCTTGCCTTTGCCAAGTTGGACTTTGTATTGCAAGCACATGGTTTGTTTGGCTAGGAAGTATGGCTTCATCACGTTGTTTGGTTTGCTGTTCGCTATGGACAGGCATTTGGGTTGCTGGGAGGACTATCAGCTTTTCCATGACTGAGGGATAAAGAATGCCCTCTTCACAGAGGTTCGTATTACATTGTGAGGAGCTTGTCTTATAAAGAAACATATCTGCTTTGGAAAAGGATCTGTGAATTTCCTTGAGTAGTGTCAGAAAGATGCAATCAGGGTGTTCTTGGGTTTGCTCTGTGGTATTTCTGCCCCTGGACACTGGGGACCTTTGGGGTACTCCCCATCTGGGGGAGACCCTTTTATCTCAGTTCTGTATCAGGAAGATGACTCGAGATCCTTGTTATGCTCTCAATCTTCTTGTTTATTAATAAGTTATCAGAAAACCTGGCACAGTCCTAACTGGACTCAATGCTCAGGGAGGTCCACCGCCAAAATGGCTTCAGAGTGAGCAGTTTCAAGGTCTTTTATAATAATTTTCATTCAGTTAGCAACAGAAATGTATTTTATTTTTCTTTCTTTACCAATTGCCATTTCTTGTCCACCTATGTAACTAAAACTGGGCAAATCCTTAGACAGTCACCTTTGTGCTCCAGTGCTCCAGCACTCCAGTGCTGCAGGGCATGGAGTTCATGAAGAAGAAGGAGAAGCACTATGAGACAGCGCCCTGTTCCCTCCATGTTAACTCCCTAAAACCTAAGTTTCTCACCCTAGTGACACACTGCACTACTTTTTATTATCTGTCTTACTCTTTTATAGATCCTGGTTTATCCAGGGATTTTTGGAAGCTCTTCTCCATGGATGAAGGTCAAAGTTAGTGTTTTCCTGGGGGCCAGGACCCTCCAGAGGAGCCGGAGGGATATTTCCCCTGCCCTGTGTTCCTACACATACCTGTAGTTTGTTCCTCTGTTTCAAAAAAAAAAAAAAAGAAAATTCTAAGATCAATAACATTTACATTAAACAAGATGTAATGACAGAATGGCAAATAAACTCTCAGGTGACTAAAAAGACTAAAAAGTGAAGGCCGGTTTGCCTAACCATTATTAAGCACGGCAGCTGAGATTACAAAAAAAATTACCTTCCCTGCAGAAGTTTGACTGCTCTAACCAAGGCTGCTTGATAACAGGCATGCCTTAAAGGATACACAGATGCTTTCCAGGTGGAAGATCTGTCGTGGAGCTTGCACGTGTTGCCACCAGACGGTTCTGGTAGCAGAACATGATGTGCTGGAGTGATCTGATGAGTGTCTCTCTAGCTGGGTGTCATGTAGCCAGCAGTACCATGAGTAGGATGCTACAGAGGGTGGTGTATAAAACCCTTCCCTAAATTATTAGGAAACGATGCCTCTGTTACAGGAGGTCTCCCTAATCCCCCGTCTGTTTGTCATTGCTTGTGGTGGACCTGCAGGGACTGTTCATATACATATCCAATTGCAGTTTAATCCTCTTGGTTCTTGTCATCTCTAGTATTGTGTGGCATTGAGTCCTAAAAGTTATCCACCCGTTCTTTTTGAAGTATCAATTTGAAAAGTAATTTAGTTCTGTTTGACTTTGTAGTAGGAGGGCAAGGAAAAATACTTCTTAATTAACTTTCATCATACTGTGTATATTTATTTAGTCCTGTTGTTCTTTCAAATAAACAGCCCTGATCTTGTCAGTCCTTCCTAATTCAGTCATCTTTCTTGACTAATAACTTTTGCTGTCAGACTCAAGGACCCTTTATTATCTCCTTATATTTTTTAGATGTGGAGGTCAGAGTGAACTGGTATCCATGGCATTGATTTTTATACTGGCTTTTATGCTTTTAAATAATATTTAAAGTGTTTTGTTTTTCTTGTTCCTTTGGGAAGAGTCTAAGCTTTTGTTTACTGTATTTGTGCTGAGCAAAATTCATGATCTGTTGGGAGATGGTGTGACAGGGTTTCCTGCAGTGAACTCTCTTATTATGTTGCTGGATTTTATTTCTATCTACTTTTTGACAATAAGTTTTGTAATGTGGTTATTTGTACTTGTATGGGTTTTGCATGGCCTGTTTTTTGGTAGTGGCGCAGAGGTGGCTTCTGTGAGAAGCTGCCAGGAGCTACCACCATGTCCAGCAGAGCTAATCCTGATGGATCCAAAGATGAACCTACTGCTGGCCAAGGCTGGGCCAATTAGAGATGATATAACACCTCCACATCTAAGAAGAAAATCGAAACAAACTTGGGGCACAGTTTTGATTGTGGCTAGAGAAGAGCAGAGTGAGAACATGTGAGGAGAGCAACATGCAGGTACCAAGGTCAGTGCAGGAGGGGGCAGGAGGTGCTCCAGGTGCCAGGACCACGATTTCTCTGCCGGCTGTGGTGCAGACTGTGGTGAAGCAGCTGTGTCACTGCAGCTGACGGAGGATCCATGGGAGATGCAGAGATCCACCCATAGTCCATGGAGGAACCCACACTGGAGCAGGTGAATCCCTGGAGGAGGCTGTAGTCCTACAGGAGACACAGTGGAGAGAGGGGGCCCTGCTCCCAGGTTGGCCCAGCCTGTACCTGGAGGACTGCACCCTGTGGAGAGAGTGACCCGCACTGCAGCAGTTTTGAGAGGGCTGTTGCCTGTGGGATGGACTCACACTTGCAGCAGTTTGCAGGGAGTGGTTGCTCATGAGATGGAGACACAGAGAACTGTCTCCCCTCCCAGTGCAGCAGGGGAAGGACTCCTCTCCCTGTGCAGTGGTAGAATCCTTGGGTGATGAACTGACCATAACCCCCATTCCCTGTCTCCTTGTGCTGCTTGGGTAGCAGGTAGAGCTGGAAAGGACAGAGGGGTGGGGGAAAAGTGGTTTTTAAGGGCTTATTTTACTTCTCATAATCCTGCTCTGATTTTGTTTGTAACAAATTCACTTTATATCTCCAGTTGAGCTTGATTTGCCCACGTGCTGTTTAGTGAGTGATCTCTCCCAGGCCTTATCTCAACTCATGAGCCCTTCGTGAAATTTTTTCTCCTCTGTCCTGCTGCAGAGGGGAGTGAGTAAGCAGCTCTTGTGGGGGCCTGGCATCCAGCCAGGATAAACCCACTGCAACACTAGAAATGGCATTTCTAGTATAAATCAAGAGGTGGGACTGGATGTTGGGATGAAGAGATAGCAGTAAAGAAAAAGTCACCATTCATTTTAGGAGGTATCACCTCAAGTATTTGTGATTTTTTCATTTATTGTCAGCAAATGCTTGGGCCATACTTGGAATACTCCGTTGTGAGATAATTTTTCTTTCAGACTTTGTTTCTGTGTGTGTAGAAGTGAGGACATGGGATTTTTTTCTCTGATCATTTCAGTGGTGTGTTTGCAACAGGCCTCTGAGAAGTGCTGTCTAAATCATAAATGGAACTGGTAGCAAATAATAAAATTTATTAACCTGACACTTTGTCAGAAAAATTCCTGCCACTCACTTAAGACAACCTAAGACCTTTTATCCCAGTGCTTCCTGAGCTCAGACTGGCTCCCCTGTTGTAGTAGTGCCTATTTGGGTGCTTTTGCCCCTGAAATTCCATTGAATTTCTGCTGAGATGCAATGTTGTAATGCACCAAAATAGCAACAAATGATAAGAGCTCAGGAAAAAACAGTGCTTAGCATACAAAAGCAGTTTTTCTTCTGGCCTGGAAGCATTGAAGAGAATTCAGTACTTTGTGATCACCTCAGATCATCCCTTTGTCTCAGTAGGGAATCTGTCCATATTTTCCTACACAGTTTCAAGCAGCTGATCCTCCAATGCTGCTTGCCAGGCTGTGGCTGCAGAGCCCATCAAGAAGCAGTCTCTAGCAAACAGTTTTTTGGTTAGGTTTGACTACAGTATCAACATAGCAGATGTTGTCAAAGTAAACAACTGCAGTAAATTGTCTGCAAAGCCCAACCCTGTTCCACACAAGTTACAGTGCTCTTACTTTATCAATAATTTCAAATTGTCTCTGGAATTACAGGTCGGTGGCTTTTCCCAGTGAGTGGCACAAACACCTGAGCAGCCAAAGTTGCAAGTGAATTGTAGTTCCTTTTAATTTTTAAACAATTAGCTCTGTGAGCTAAATGCTGTTGTTTTAATAAGACTTAGAAAATATGATACTAATTCTGCTCCTGCTTTCCAAGGGGCTTCAGTTTAAGCCACACTGATATTTGAGTTCCTACATTCTGAAAATGTGTGGCCACTTTCTGAAGCATGTGAAGAAACTCATCTGAGCTGCAGCTGAATCTACAGTCTTCTACTGGCTCTCACAAATCCTAGTGATGCTGAGATAAGCCTATTTTGGGATGCATCTTTGCACTGTTTTTTAAAACGAGGGTGTACTCCCTCCTTACTGAGAATGTTTTTGTGGATTTTAGGGTTTTCTTTGTCAGCATTGGCATTTGCCTGTTTCTCTGTCTATTCCCCTCCCATTCCTCTCCCCCCAGTTTTCATTTTCAATTATTTTTGTTTATGTTGAACTTTTGCCTGCTCAGCTGCAGCAGAGCTCAGTTTTGGCAGCCCGCCTTGTGGTGTACAATCCTACAACTTCTGCTGCTGAGCAGCATGTTGGAAATCGCTTTGAAATAAATCCATGTTGGACCAAAAGCAGCATCTTTGTTGTTACCCCCTCAGAATAATTTGGTGCTATAATTGGAATTCTCATTTGAAGTAAATAAACATGATGTCAGATCTATAGACAGATCTGGATGCACAGTCAGTGGGAGAGGGATGTGTGCATACAGCTCTCTCCCTGGAAGAGAGATGCCTTTGTAAAGTATCTATGGCACTTCTGATGCCTTGGGACAAGTTAGTGCTGGAGGAGAGGGTGGGCTGGAGGGTAGCTCCAAATCCCCTCTGGGCCACCTTGAGATCTGTCAAAGGAAATGTTTGGTTCAATGCTGCTCTTGACATGAATGAGGCCATGATCTTTGTGTTGTTTCCATTCTCATCTTTGGAAAGCTAATACTCAGGGACAAAAATAGCAATTGTGGGTCCACCATGCTACTGATGCTCTTTGGCATCCTTGGATGGCACATGGGAAGGGAAATGAGGTTGTGGACCTTCATGGTTCTCTTTTGTGTGTAGGCTGATCGCTGTGCACAGTCTAGGATTTCCATTTCAACAAGGATGTGAAGGAAATTCAGAGAAAATTGACAGGAATAGTCAGAGCAAGGGAATGACTGAGAAAAACAATTCTGGTAGAGACAGTTTGAGAGGTAAATAGACATTTAGAAAGTTGTGGGTTGGTTAGAGAGGATGAGTGGAGAAGGTTGGTGTTGTGGCTTCTAGTACAGAATTGTGCTTCAAGTGAAACTGCTAGGAACCAGCTCCACAGCCAGGAAGAGTCCTTTGCTGGAGGGCGACAGAGATGCCAAAGGCTCATGTGGGGAGACTGAGTGAGTTAATGCACAGGAATATATTGATACGTGAAAGACACACAGAAGCATCTCAGGAATGGTTTGTGTTGAAAATGGATTGGAGCCCAGAGAGGCTTGTGCTAATAAACATGCCCATTGATTCAGTTTTTAGCTTCAGCTGTCCAGTCATCAAGACTATTTAAAAGGGTGTGATGGGGTGTCATGATTTGGCACTGGCCAGATGCCAGGCACCCACTTAAGCTGCTCACTCACCCTCCCCTGCTAAGGCTGGACAGAGGAGAAAAAATTTAACAGAGTGTTCATGAGGTGAGATAAGGACCAGGTGAAAACTCTCCAAGGGCTCAAATTAGAGATATAAACTGAATTTATTACTAACAGAAAATATCCCCTTGAAAAAAACTACTTTTTTTTTCCCCCAACCCCTCCCTCCTTCCCACTGACAGTGCAGGGGGACAGGGGCATGTGGGTTTTGGTCAGCTCATCACCTATGATTTCTCTTGCTGCTCAAGCAGGGGAGTCCTTCCTCTGCTGCACCGTGGGGTTCCTCCCACTGGAGGCAGTTCTTTGTGAACTTCTCTGACATGGCTCCATCTCATGAGCAACAGTACTGCCAAAACTGCTGCAATGTGAATCCATCCCATGGGCAGCAGCGCTCCCAAAACTGCTGCAGTACGGGTCTCTCTTCCACAGGATGCAGTCCTCCAAGGACAGGCTGCTGATATCTTTTGTTGCAGACAGGACAGGGCTATGTAGACTATGGTCTGGCTTAAAAGAGCTGTTCGTATCCTCTTGTATGGTGTGGTTCAGTAACTTGAAATGGTTTTTTTACAGGACTTTGAAATCAGGGCATTTTTTGCTGCAGGCTGCTGCCCATTTTCCCCCTGTATCTTCATACTGGTTTTTGATTTTAAAAAATAATAAATTCCTGAAACCTGGTTGCATTGAAGTCTGGTGTTTCAATCCACTTTGTTCTTCTTTAATTGAGAAATGCCTAGGACACAGAGGCTTGAAATTGCTTTTTCAAGCCAAGCACATGGTTGCTGTTTGTCACACCAGCAGTGGTTCCAAGTGTTTTTGTGAATTCAGTCAAATACAGTCCAGTGCAAGCCAGAAAAGCAAGGGATGAGAAGGAACTGATGAGGTAAATGTGAGGTGGGAAAGACCTGCAGCACAGCTGATTTGCAATTGGCATCTTCCCGCTTCCCTGTTGTCTACCTGTCCTGCAATTCCAAAGGAGGCAGAAATGCCTTGGTTTGAAAGGATGCTAAAGATGGCTGTAGAAAGCTGTCAGGGCTACCGACAGAGAACTGTCTGTGGTGGTAGCAGAGGAGGAGCAGGTCGTGCCCTCCTTCTGAGGAAGGAGCCATTTAGCACAGCTTGATGGGAATGGGGTAATGGCAGTGTTTGAGATTAAATGGGGGAGTAAATGATGGATGAACTGCATTGCCCAAAAAATACCGTATACAGCTGTCATGGCTGCATGCTCAGGATCAACAGCTGTTGTAGCAGTGTGCAATTATCCCTACACTGTCCCCTTTTTCCTCCCCAACACTTTATTGCGCACTGCACTCCTGTTGCCCAGCGATGCAGTAGCACCTATGAGAAAAGATGAAATAGCAGAGATCGCATTTAGAACATAACTGTAAATCCTTTTGAGTTTTGCTGTGTTTTGTGTGGTTGGTTTTTTAAGAATCACTTTTCATTTCAGTTCCTCTCTAAGCATCTAAATGGGCTTGTGCATTTCTTGAAAATATTAACATTACTGAATGAGCGAGGTTTTTTCCTCCTACTTTTTCTGACAAAATTCCTTCTTCTCCTCTAAAGTATTAGTTATTCATATCCAGCCTTTCCTGAGGAACTGGGAATATCGGTACTGGCACTGGGAAAAAAATAACTCCAGGAAGAGACTTACTGGCTTCTTCAAACATTGAATAAACCCACAGCTTTCAGAATTTATAAGATGAGCTTTTTAGAATTGGGTCACTTTCTGTATTGCCTCTTTTTGGTCTGAAAGAGGGGGACTTTGGGGACTCTGTTGAGTTGTTTGTCCTAGAAAGGTGCCTCAGGATTTGTGCCAGACTGTTTTTCCCTGCAGCAGTCTGCAGAATTCAGTGTCTGCAAGCACAGTAGGGGTAGATACAGAGGCTGTTTCTTTGCTTATGAAGAAGCTGTTTAAACTGTTGAAACTGTTTATGCAAGTTTCTTCTCTTCACAGTCCTTTAAACCTAGATTAAAATCCCTTTTTCCAGAAAGCCTATTGCTGCTGAGGGCACATACTTCTGCCCCTGCCTGATCCATTTGCCAGCCTTTCCCCTGCCTAGAGGCTACAGACCTGTTCCTCACTTTAGCTCTGTTATCCAAACTTCTCCTAAAAGCAGAGTTGACACTGACTTTGGGCAGTATCCTCTTACTATTTTAACTACTACTTCATAAATTAGTGTTCCACTGCTTGGTGCTCTCAATCTGAAATCTGTTTCTGACATCACCTTAGCTGCAGTCCAGGTATGAAGATGCTTTTTTTATTACTTCCAGTGCAACACTATTGTATGGAAAACTACAGAGCCACCTCTGATGCCTGGGAACTTGGGTGGGTGTGTTTTTGAAACAGAGACTTTGTGTGAGTGAAAGTCATGGAACTGGGAGAAAACAAGGCTGAAGGAGTTTTTTTTTTTCTGTAACTTTCCCATAAAACTGTCTAGACAAAATAATATTTTAAGGTAGAACTTACACAGCAAAAAAACCCCTCAGATTTATACACCATGAATTTAAATTTTACAGTAAACTTCTGTGTTACATTTTTTATTAAATTGTGGACTCTTTAAAGTGATTATCTTTGAACATTGATACTTTTCTATAACTTGATTATTTTTGTACCTAATAAAATTCTGAAAAATTTGATGTTATTTCTTAGTGCTTAGAATTCTATTGCCTACTATTGCCATTAAAGTAAGTTGCTTAAAGTATTGAAGCTGTTTATGCAAGTTTCTTCTCTTCAAGGTCCTTTAAACCTAGATAAATTCCCTCTTTCCAGAAGACCTATTGCTGTTGAGGGCACATACTTCTGCCCCCACCTGACCTATCTGTCAGCCTTTCCCCTGCCCAGAGGCTACAGACCTGTTCCTCCTTTTGGTTCTGTTATCCAAACTTCTCCTAAAAGCAGAGTTGACACTGATTTCAGGCTTGGTCTCTCAGGGTTTTATCTAATCTGCTCTTGGAAACTGCTGAGGATTGAGATCATACAGCCTCTCTGAGCAAACTGCTCCACTGTTTGCTGTCCTCATGGAAAATGACCAGATATCTGAGTTCTGAACCTCAGTTAATTTAATCCAGCCTTCATCTTCCTTGCATCGCTACCCAGTTTGTTTCTGTATTAATTTATCTTACTTTCATGCTGATCTGTATGTCCAGTTACCTGTGGTATTTCCTCTGCAGTCAATATTTTTAATCAATTCAATCAGTCCATCATTACAGTGCAGCACCTTAAACCTAGAAAGAGCTGAATGAGAACTGAAGTGCCTATTAGTGTAATGAGATGGAAATGAAATGCTTGACCAGAGTGTCCTTTCTTTGGAAGAGTTTGTTCTCTTTGGGCATGGGATCACCTGTGTCCTGGTTTCACTGCAGGTGGGGAAGGTGATGGTGATGAAAATGAAACAGGAGCCTAGCTGGTATAAAAATGAAGGGTATGAGAGCCAAAGGCACATGTGTTTGATTTCCTCATAAGGCTTAATAATAAATAATAATAATAATAAATATTAATAAATAAAAAATATAATAATAATAAAGTTTTATGCAATTACTAGGAGAATGCAGGTGGATCATGAAATCCATAATACAAATTCTCTACCATCCTGAACAGGGTGACAATAAACAGGGTGACAAAACCAGTTTAGTCCTTCGGAGAGAATAGCTTAGCATATAAAATAATTTAATTGTCTTTATTTGTGCAATCGAAATGTATCAATCAAGTGTGAAAAAGGGCTTTTAAATAAATATAATAAATTTAATTTTATTATAATTAATTTAATCATGAAGCACTAAATTATGGAGAAATGTAGGTTTAATTTTGTCTTCTATTTCTTTTGATGGTACAGAGAAATCTATTGATTATGATACTCAGGTAATTACCTATCAAAGTGTGAGTTTTAATGGCACATGACTTATTGTGTTTTCTACTTGAAAAATATGTTACATGTGAGAGGAGGAAATAACTTTTGCTATTTTGTGGATTTTCATTGGCATTCTATTTTTTAATGGAATCAAGAGCCACCCTTGTAAAGCTGGCATCTTATATTATCCTGGGTCAGATTTCTTGGTCATTTTAAGCACAGTTGAGAATGTACCAGCAACAACATTGTCTCTACTGTCATTTTATTTCAGCTTTTCTAAGTATCTCTGCATCGAAGTGTTTTAATGGGAGAACTTGCTTGTGATGTTTTGTCTTCAAATTTTTCTTCCTCAAGGGAAGCCTGTTAGTCTTTTAAAATGACATTACAAGTTGCTCAATAACCAGCTTGGGAGTTAGAAGAAATCTGTGAGGAATGCTGGAAGGAGAAGAGACCTTTTGAGTAGCAATTTACTAGCTGTTTGTGGAATGCTGAGTTAATATAAAACTGTATTACTATTCTACCAGTGCTAATAATGCATAACATTATTCTTCTGCATTGCATTTTTAGAATAATGTATGTGAACATATCAGTCTTCACAACATCCTTTGAGAGAGATAACTATCAACATTATTCTAATCCTCATAGTGTATTAAATGAGAATAACAACTGTTTCAAATGGAGAGCTCAACAAGAGGAGAACCAGCACGTTTCCTACTAAAAGTCTTGTAGCAAGTTGTGTTGATCATCCCATACATCTTTCTCAAGCCAGTTGTTACAGTTTACCTTTGCAAAAACACCTCTTATCATTCTGATTTGCTAATTTCCTATTTTGCTGAAAATTATAGGAAGGCCCATGTTGGGGGTCCAACCTTTTGTGGAAAAGGGAGCCTAGATGAGGTTGTCTAGCGCACTGTCCAATCATCTCTTGGAAACATGCAGTGATGAGGCCTTTACCATGCCTCTGGGGAAGTTATTCCAGGAAATAGTTGTTCTCAATGGGAAAAAAAAAAAAAAATCTTTCTCATATCAAAATGGATGATCTTGATAGAAGATCAAAACGTACTTCAGAATGTCCCATAAATGGTTATACAATAGATTGCTGCATAAAATAAATGTATTTTTGAGCCCATCTGTCTTCCCATGTGGGAGAGGGAAACAGAAACCACTGTGTGCTCACTGTAGTGCAGAAGTCCACAGGTTTTCTGGGTTGCAGCTTGGATTTTGGTTGTTCTCTCCTTTCAGACTTCTGTCCTTACCCAGCCCTATTCCTGAACTTGAATCTCAAACTTAGGAAAAGCTATTGCATTTTCGTCAAGGTCTTGATTTTGTTTGTCCACATGATTAAATGAAGGTTTGGTTATGAAGACAGTGCAGTTTGGTTATGGAGGCAGTTCAGTTAAGCAGAAGATGAAAATATACTTACTGCTCTACTAAGAAGAATGACTGTTTAGTTAGGATTGTTATAGATACACGTTATTGGCAAAGGTCTTGATCTTGCAAGAAATTCAGCTGAACTACTGCAGAAGCACTGTGTGAAATCCTTTTGTGGCATGAGGAAGGAACAAGCTTACAGTACCTTTAAAGTGGTGAAATATTAATTGGTGACTCACAATGCTGAAGTTTTTCTGGTGCTTTTCTGTATTCTGCATCTGCCTAGGTATGTTTGTTTCTGTGAACCATGTAAATGCTGTTATTTCATGCATAAGAGCCTTGATTGAAAGGGCTCAAATAATTAATGGCTGTATTGCCTATGCAACAGCCTATCAAGCTACTGAAATATATTATTTTCCACTAAATATTACCTTATATTAATCATTTTCTAGCAAGCACCCCTAACTGGCATAGGATGAATAAGATTCCCTTCAAAATTCTTTATGCATTTTTCTCTCTGTCTTGCTGACCCAGCATGCCCCTACTCCACTACCAGCCCACACTTCTCTTTCTCCTCTTGGCTCCCCCTTCCTCACTGCAACAGTGAGTTTGTTTACTCAGGCTCTTCAGCTATCAAAAATTCTCTCTCATGGCTTCTTCCCCCTCACAGCCTTTGAATAATACCTAATCTCCAGGTCTTACTTTAAAACTCTTGTTTTCTTCAGTTACAATGGTGCTTTTAATTGTATATGGTAGTATTTAATAAAGATTATTGCTAAATGAAAAAATTATGTATTTAATTTATTAATTCAGGGGAAAATCAGACTCCCAGGTGTGATTCCTGTTATTACTTTGAGTGGAACTTTGGTTCTGTGTTTAATTTTTTAAGAAACGTGCTTCTCTTCTCACTTAGATCCTTTAATAGTTGAATAATGATGCAGTGAGTATTTTTCATGCTAATCCCCTCTGTCCAGGTCATCTCACAAATTTGGAAACTGTTTTACTGCAGGACATGCACTGTTGGGGATAGTCTGTACTGCAGACTTCCAGGGGTGGGACTGCTAGTCCTGTACTTTACCTGCAAAGCCTCCCTTTTCAGGGGAGAGGGCCAAGGCAACAGAAGATTTATTCCCCATGTTTCCTATGAAGTGAATCTCCCTGTGACAGGAGAAAAGAAAAAAAAAAGTTTATACTTTTCATAATTTTCTGTCATGGTTTGTGCCTCTAGGACTTTTTTCAATACTGTGGATAGCATCAATGTCTGTTTCTTGAATCTTTTTTTTGGACATGTATTTCCCAGTTCATAGCCTAAGACCAAGATCATAAGATCATAGTTACTCAAGCAATAAGATACAGTCCTGTCAAGCTGTCTAAGTCCATAGTACTCTATGATTTTCAAAACTGTTTTGGTCTGCCTCAGTTGCAAATTTCATATATAATTATTTTTTTTTTAAATAGGCAAAAGGCAGAAGTCTTGGTGCTCCTTCACCTTTTACTTACCTTTCTGTTCTTTTCACTTGTACTTATATGTCCTAAAATAAGATTCTGTTCCCTGCTGCTCATCCATGAGGCACTGGTGAGATTCTGACTTTGAAATCTCACTTTCCTTTGTTCTGTGTAGACAGTGATAGGCATTAGTCTAAATCAAGGCATGTTCAAAGAAGGTTGTGTCTTTACTCTGAAAGTTTAATCTACATTTTCAGAGGAGATTTCCTGTATGGCATGATTTGCCAGTCAGTTTTATCAACATTTTTTTTTTCAGAACTCTTTTACCATGGCTCTCCAAACTTAGCATGTGTTTTTTGAGTCTTGACAACTTTAAAATTCTAAGTGTGAAAGTAGAGATTCAATTTTCTAGAATCTTGGCTTGCTGTTTGTCTGACTTGTGTTCCTTAAAAATAACTGAATATGAAGGTTCTTAGTTCAGCCTTTTTTTTTCCTTGAGGTGTTAGACTGCAAGTATTTTCTTCAGAACTTAGAGTGGATCTTTGATGATAAAGACATAATCAAACCTTGGTTAATACTGCCACATGCTTACCAATTCTGCAAAAGGAGAGCTTGTTATGCTACAGCTGCTTAACTTCCTTCAGCAAGTGTTAAATGCACTCCTTTCTTTGTTATTTAAAACTTCACCTGTCCTTTATTATGGCAAATTTAAACTTCGATTTAGAAATTATACCAATTACTTTCATGAGTTTCTTAATAAAAATTTCAGTAGGCAATCTAGTAAGAATTATATGTGCCTTCATTTGACAAACTATATAATATGCTTTCCATTTTATATCTGCTTTTAACTTGAAAATGCCTCACTGGATACTTTCAATCTGTTTCTCTACCAAATCACCAATTAAGAATTTTAGATAACATAGGATTTGAGGAAAAAAAAACAAACCAAAAACCCAACAAACCAAACCACAACATGTGACAGTACCATCGTTTGTTATTTTCCATCTTACTGGAACTTGACTCTCCTCCTCCTGAGCTGAGATTTATACACCCAGCCCTTACTTGGCAGTCAGTCTCTGAAGGACTCTGAGGGGAGCCCCAGTGAAGCCGGGGGCTGCAGAGCCTCCTTCCCAGCTGCCAGCTCCGAATCCCAGGGGGCTGAGGAGCAATGCCTGAACGAAGAGGAGCTCTGCTAGTGTCAAACTTGCTACGTGCAGAAGCAGTGGGCTCACGGAGTGCAAATCCATGCAGTGCCTCCAATCCGAAGATCTCTGCACGTCTTGCCTTTGGTGGCACGGGGAGTCCCTGGGGGTATCCTGTTAAGCTGCTGTAAATGCTGATACACGGTTATCGCCTTTGTGTCCTGTCCGCCAGAAATTGCGTGTGCAGGCTGCATTCCTGAGTAGTTTCATGTAGGTCAGCATTCCTAAGTTTCTCAAATTTCGGAAATACATAAATAAAGCAGCTCAAGGGTAGGTAGCTGGTAATGTCAGGTCTGCATAGGCCTGTGTGGCAGAACGATCTGTATGTTGTAAGCATTATTACCATTAGATGATTTACTGCCTAATTTTACAGGAAACATTTTAGGGCATATAGACATATTCTGGCTAGAATTTCACTTCTGATTATGATCTTGTTCTAAGATATAATCTGATTTAGTCTGCACACGTAGTCTTCAGTGACAACTATTTAGGAAAATGTTACTAACCCAAAGATCCCTTTAAAAGTTATGTATTCCAGCTGGCTTGCAGAGAACATACCAATCAGTTGGTGACCTTGCACAAAAACATGCATTTTGAGATAACCAGTTCAGATCCAGTGTTAGCCAAGGGCTCTGTGTGGATGAGCAGGTGCAATTTCCTTTGTCCATTAGAAAGCGGTCAAAATTTGAAAGCATTTATCTGTTTTGAAGCTGCATCATTAAAAATTGGTGCTCAAAATGGAAATCTTTGTTGCTTCATCACACAGACCTTGTAATGCAAATATGTGGTGGCCGGTTGAAGTAATAGAGGCAACTGAAGGTCAGACACTAATGCCTTCACTTTCCCCACTGAATGGATGCACTAGTGCACTGATGAGTAAAGAAATATTCCCCATGAGGAAGAGAATCAGAATGCATCTCTGTAAGAGCTCGGCTTTGATAAGACAGTCCTGAAATATTAGCAAAAAGAGTAGTCTGGGAAAAGTTTGCAGTGCTTTGAGAATCTAAGACATAAGTTTTCCAAGGAGAAGAGAGTTCCAGATGCACAACCTTGATCAGAAAGATCACATGATATAAAGAGAATTGTAGTAGTCCAGTTAAAGTGAGTCAAGAAATGTCTGTGAAATTGACATGCTAAATTGTCTCTCAATGACTTGCATACCAAATCTCCTCACTTTATACTTAACAGGAAGAGACAATTTCTAACACCCTGTGCTGCACCACCTGTGGTCTAAAATTAACATATGTGTTTTCTTCTCCTTTTTGCCCATCACTATCAGCAAATATATTTAACTCAGAACTTTGCAAGCAGTTTTTTGACTAATGCATAAAAGTGGATGAAAATACAGCTATAATGCTGTATGGCTGATTAGTGCTGCATTTGTAGCAGAAGTAACTTAGCTTTCTTGACCCAGTAAATAGATTTGATCAGCAGTTTTATATTACACAGCAAGATACTCTTTGTGTTGAGCAAAACTATACTTTGCTGTCAGTAAAGAAATTACAAACAATAGAGATTGGAAGCTTAAAGTGTGTGTTATTTTAAATGTGCCATTATGAATATACAAGAACCAATAAGAAATGTTATGGCATTGTCGTCTCCTAGGAAGTTGCTTACTTGCATGCAACTTACTGATAGCTGAGAGCCTCTGTCATCACATCTGGGACACATTCCTCTTTCTGTGGCCCCTGTTAATAGGATGACTAAGGGAAGGGATAGCACAGCACAGGTTTCCCTAGTTCTGCTGATTCCTGCCTGCTGGTGCAAGTCAGAGCAGTATCCATAGTACTCCAGCATATGTTGGGAGACTGCATCCAGGCACAGTCAGGCCATTACTGGATGGGTGCCCAGGTGGCCAAGGGCCAGCATTGGTCTCTCACCCCTCCACAGAGTGACTCTGAGTTGCTTTGCAGTAATTACAGCAGAGGACCTATATCTGTGGTGCTGGAATTGAGGTGATTGTGTCGATACTTCTGTGAATCTGAGTGTACAGATATCTCAGCTGGATACTGATGCAATTAATAAATGTTATGGCTTTGCTCCAAGTAGCTAGATCCTGAAATACTTCACCTCTTTTAATTGCTGAAAGGGAAGGTAGAACTGAGGATTGGGAAAATCTAGAAAAGAGAAAAAGGTGACAGCTCCCAGTGGAGAGAGAAGATTCTGCATGCTTGTGTCTCTGCATGTTAATTGGCTGTTTGTACATGCACAAATGCCGGTGAAGTGATGCAGGCTTAAACATTGTCATGTCAGCCACAGTTTTATGGGAAGTAATGCCTTTGTTATGTTTTGAGGCTAACAGTACAATATGGATGAGAAGTCCAATGCATTCCCTGTGAATATAGGGAAAAGAGACCACTGTATGTACAATTCAAATGGTTAACACAATTGGAAGTAAACACAAAATGTTTGTCTTCATTTTGGGTTTTGGCATGGAAAAATACTACAGAAGTAGAAAGTGGGTGATCAGAAATTAACTGGATCAATTTTATAGGAAAAAGAGATTGCCCTTTTCATTTCACTGTGGGTAAAAAAAAAAACAAAACCAAAACGAGGAAAAACCAAAACCACAACGTTTTGTGGATGTTTGTATTTAAGAAACCTATTGTTTGCCAGAGCTGATGCTTCTATAAAGACATTTCTCTTGTTGCTGGCCTCAAAGAGTCACAAAGATGTTTTAAAACACTGTCATTCTTCATTCTCTCCTTACCAGCCCCCCTCTAGCAGTAGTCCCAGCACTTCCATAAAAATGTGCTACAGGACAGCTGTAATAAAAAAAGCTTTTTTCTACTTCCATTTGCTGTTATATGAAAATGAAGTAGACACAAACTGGTGACAGCACTTAACATCTAGTGCAGAAGTCTTCTCTTGTCTAAAACAGTCATGTGAACAAATGTTGGATGTTACTTCCACCATTGAAGATATGGAAGTACCAGTGTAGCATTTGTCAACCTGCTTTCAAGATAACATAAAGACATTATTTTCTTAGACCCACCCCTTTTTACTCTAATCTTGTAATAGCCGGATGATTTATGTAGAAAATATAATTTGGCTTTTATGTTGTGAGCAAGAGAAGAATGATTGCTTCTAAAGTGTTGCTGTTTAGTGAGATATTAATGGAGAGATAATCCATTTACATTTTTACAGCGGAAGTTTTGTAATACTTTTGGGATTCATTTAATCTTTGCATTTGTGAAATAGCCTCTACTGAAATACAGCTGAAGTAATTTGCTGTGGAAGAATAAAATAGTTTGTCAAAAAGAAAAAAAAAATATGTTCCATACAAAATCTTACTGTTTGTAAAATAGTTTAAAAATATTTTTTCACAAGCTTCTTGTAAAGTGGACCAGAATTGTAAATTCCGCATGTATATTTTCAGTAAGGATTGTGAATGCCTTTATGGGTTTTGTTGATCTGCAGCAGATAGTGAGATGAATAAATATGGGTGACACGTTAGTTTTTATTAATTTTCTCAGCAGCAGTTTGCTTGTTCTGCCCTATCCCACTGAAATTCTCTTCTAGGTGATCATTGTTATGATCTGCTTGTGGCATGCAGTCCAGCTGGGAAAAGCACCAAGACTGCCATTATTCTGTGTTATAAGAGCTGTTTAATTCCAGTATAGAGCAATTTTCATTTACTAATGAGTATTATGTTACTCTACTGTTTTGGCATTGCAGGAACTAGACAGTGATTATTTGAACTGCAGACAGTGCCCTGCTTATATGTTTTCTGCTGCTTAGGTAACCTTTGCAGAAGAATTGGAGCAGGGAATGAGGGAATAAAGATGGACTGACAATGCACATCTGGTCAGGCGGCTTATTGGTAGCTGGCAATGTTGAACTTGAGAAAAAAAATCCCACATGCAACCAAAAAGTGTAATACAGCTGACCAAATGCTTGGATGCTTCAGCACTAATAAGGAAAGAACCTGGAGCAGGAAAAAAAAGCCGCCTGTGTGTGGGAACTTATCTCCTTAGCAAAGCCTTGCTACATTATTTTTTTTTCCGATCCTTTTGAGGATGGAAACATTTAAAATTAAAATAACTTGGCTCACATGGCTAGCTTTGCACTTAGCATTGCTATATGTTGTATTTACTTAATTGGCTGTTGGCTTGTATACCCAGTTTGTGTGTATATTGTCTGTGTAAATTGCAAACAAAAGCAGGTGATTCCATGACTTCCTTTTTAATATTCTGCTGCAGTACCTGTAAGAAATGGACAAATGACATGATGTTCTCTGGCATTATGCATGATGTAGCTGTGTGTGAACACTCAGCCCCACAGCTCAGGGAGCTCTCATGGCCTCTTGTTATATGATCAGTTAGTGAACAGAGGACACATGCTAGAATTACCCTTTGTACACGTGGCTTTTCAACTCGAGATTCTGGATGGCTCCTCAAAAAGCACATATGTCTGAAAATGTAGCAGAGGTGGAAAAAAACACTCAAGTGTTTTTACTCAAGTTTGCTTCCTTTTCTTGTACAGAAGCTATGAAAAACTGGGGTAGCACACCTTCCTGTAAGAAAAGAGTGCTCAAAGCCAAATGAGGCCTGCAAATTTTCTCCTTTTTTAATAAAAACTGATCTTGTATGGCCCATTTTACTTTAAAACTGTTACAGGCAGTGGCAAATCACTGAAGTTTCTGCATCCTATATCAAGACACTGTATGAGAAAGAGGAAAAGGGGAAACTATGTATTTTTTTTTAAAAGCTTAACAGAAGAAAAATACCTCTTACCCAAATTTGAATATTAACTATGTTTTTGGCATAACCTGTTAAATTGATGATTTCAAAACAAGTCCCCCTGGGTGAAATTTTGTTGTCTGGGCTTTGGATGGAGATCAGACAAGGATCACAGGATGGCGGTTTGGATATAAGGCATGAAATACATCCTTCTGAGCAACTGCGTGCAAGATGGTTAGTGCTGTTTAGCCTCCTGACCCAATCCAAAAAGCTTTTCTAATGAGGAAACACAGCTGGCAATGTGTGACTGAATTCCCTGATTTGCTCTGCTTATGCATGTGGCTTTTGCTTTACCTGTTAAACTGTCTTTATCTCAGCCTGTGAGTTTTCTCGCTTTTACCCTTCTGATTCCTTCCCCCATTCCATCAGGGGAGTGAAGTAGTGGGTGTGTGGAGCTTAGTTGCTGGCTAGGGTTAAACCACAACAACTTGCAACCTTCAAATATAAAGTCCCTGGCTAATTTCAGGGTGAATTCTAGAGGGGAGATGATATGTCTCTAAAATATGTCATTCATTTTCAGATTTAATACATTCAGAAATGGACTAAAACTATTATCCTCAATGTTTAAACAAATCTTATGAATTAAAAAAAGGTTTCTACACAAATGGGTTATGGAAAAACTGTACTGAGTTAGTCTTCAGAAATTAACTAGTTTTCTGTGGGGAAATTTACTGGCTATTTACGCTTTTATGAGTGACATTTTAAAATATAAGTTTTCTTAATTTGAAGATCAGATTTCAAACCGAGGCCATTTTACTAAAATGTGACTTTTAGATAGAGAAATAGTTGAATTAGAAATTGTTGAAACAAAATTAGAGAGTGATTGATAAAACAAATGAGGTTTCGTTGAGGTTGCTCGTGCAATTAACTATAGATTCCACAATTCATGATTGTCCTTTTCAGAAAAGCAATTACCTTGTCATTAAGACAACCTATCTGAATCAAAAACTTTGCTCTTTTCATCCTGATCTCTCTGTCAAGCCCATGTTCAAAGAGAACCTTCAAATGCGAGCTGTATTTAAGCCAGTGTAACCAGTAAAGTAGTTAACCTGAAATGACTCCAGGGGGAATGGTAAATGCAATTCTAGCAGTCTCTATATAAAAGAAATTAGAAAGAAGAAAAAGAAATAACTTTCTGCAGGGAGGACAATAATGAGCAGGACTCATGTTTTCTAGACTTTGGGAACCAGCCAGTAACTTAACTTGTTAAATGCTGCTGACACTGAAAAGACTGATTTCTTTTTTCCCCAGAGGGCTGAAGGGCAGCAGACCTCTGACAATTAAGACCTTTAAAAAAAATGTCACTTTTGTCATCCAAGCATCCAATCCAAAGACATGCAGGGAAACCATTAATTAGTCTTGAAAATCCTGTGTTGAAATCCTTCACTTCTGGGCCTTGATGTTAGAGACATTTCAGTCTGTGCCTTTAGTCAACTGAAGAGGGTAAATTTCCCCTTCTCTGGATCTAGTATCTTAAACTCCCTTTGAGCACGTGTAATTTATTTTTCTGTGCTTTGAGTGTCCTGTGCAATATTACTCCTAGGAAAAAACCTGTGAGGAAGAAAGGGTTCTGAAGATGTGGTGTCCTGAAAATGGGAACTGTGGTCAATTCCTGATCTTAAACAGATATTTGCTGTACAGCAACAAAAATAAAATGTTTGGTAGAGTGTTTCCATTGTAGACAATGCTTTCAATGTACTGGATCAATCTGTGCTGGCAAACTGGTGAAGCTGCTGGCATAAAATAAGGTAACAGCATCTATCCAGGTCTTTTTGGTCCTTCAGAGATTTGGTACAGGTAAGAACTTTTCTTGTCTCATTGGTGCTGCACATCAGATCTGGAGAATAAAAGTGCTTTTTGGTTTATTTGTTCCCTTTTTTCCCCTGAAAGTGTTTACTGGTAGCTGGAGTACAACATTACCTAAAACTAAGATGCTTGTTTTCTCTTTTAAACTGCATTTCTCCCATTCTGATTTGGGTTGGTGAACCTCTCTCCTCTGCCTCTCCCTCTCCTCCTTCCCAGGCTGGCATAGCAGAAGCTAGTCAGTGGAGAAAAACTGTATTATTACAGCCAGGATTTTCTTGCATCTGTACTCTACATACTCCTGGAGTTTAGGAAACAGTTTGTCTATATTTGTTGTCAAGACCTCTTTTGAAAGAAGTGATATAACAAACCATTGAAGAAAGCTTGGGTTTGGTGATGATCACTAGAAATGTTTACTAGCCTTAACACTGCACGAGTTTACAGGGAATTGTGGTGTGTTCTGATGAGGATATTTTATTAACAAGATGCTTCATATTTTAATGGGCTGTTTCTCTCAGGCATTTGAGGTGCTATTATGCTAGTTACTCAATTTTATGAAGTTAAACAATAAACATTAAAAGTAAAACCTCAGGAAAATTGCCAGAGTGTAAAATAGATCTGTCCCTCGGTAGTTTTAATTTACTTTCATTTTCAAATTGTTGGGTTTTTTTTAGCTTACTAACGTGTATTTTGAGCAAGGAAAGACAGGCTTTAATCTAGGCCTCTAGGTCTGGAGACACCAAAAGGTGTGATATATTTTCTCCAGAGGATGGCAAGCTTTCTTTTCAGTTAACCCAAGCATTTCCAGTATGAGGCCTGTCAATGCTCCTGCACTTGAAATCTTTGTATTTAAACCATAGTGAAGTTGAACTTGGAATGCAGGTCAGTAAGAAACCCTAAATTGTTAAATTAGAGCAAATAGGTAATTGGTGTCTGTTTAATGCTTCCTACATTACAGTACTGACACTTTTTTGTGTTTATGAAAAATAAAGTTGCTTAGCTTTCACATGCACTAGAGAGATTCAGTATTTTGTTTGGGCAGAGATGTGAAAGTAAATACACAGCTTAAAGGGCAAATAATGCCCATTAATTCCTTTTATTTTCACCTGGTGTGTGAACATGTAATTAAGTTTTCATGTTGCCATCAGAAAACCCTATGTTGCCAGATTAATATGAGTCTGTCAAAGCTGTAGGAATGTGCAGTTATTTCTCAGGAAGGATCAAGACCTCCCTTCTCCAAAGGGCATTGCAATTCACGTGGACAATGAGAGAAGGCAGGGTCCATGATATGATAAGACCAAAATTTCTAATTGGGAATCTCTCCTGCTCTGCAGAACCATTACTTTCTACTCAAGTTATTAGCCCCAGGCACAAAAGGCTCGGTTTCGTGGCACAGATGGCTTTTCATCTGCCCAGACAGCTAGGCTGATTTCACCTGTTCTACAGGAGACCATCAAAAAGCATTAAGAACTGTAGGGTTTGGGCTCTGCTGTTGAATAAGTGCACTCCTCCCAGTTGCTAGTTCGCTGAAGATGCAGTGCAAGTGTGTTTATCATTCTGGTGCTTTCCAAGCAAAGAATGGATGTGCTTGTCATCATGTCTTGACTGTTTGACAAAGTTATATTGCTACATAGACTTTTAATTTTAAAATGGTGTTTTTAAAATATTGAAAGAACCTTGAAGAAAGGGTTATTAGAGGAACAGTAATCTTCCCTGTGGTCAGCAGCATTTCTGTTCTCCAGTCAAGCCATTTAGGAGAGAGAGCAGTGCAATGAACTGAGTATACAACCACCTCTCTGTGACTTGCAGCTCTGCAGACAGAGGCACCTCAAACAGTGGACAGTTTCTGATCACCCTGTGGGTGACTGGGACTAATGCAAACACTTGCCAGGGACTCCTGTGCAAAGCAGTGACAGCTCAGGTCCCAAAGGGCTTGTTAACACCCAGCACCACCTGGGACAGACAAGTTGGCCCTGGAAGCAGAGAAGTTGCATTCAGCAGTTGTTTCTAAGTGAATAAATCCATCTGGTCCTGAAAAGCTGACATGGGGCCAGCTCTGATGTATCTCCATCTGTGGCACAGTTTCTTACAGCCCCACTTCTTCTTGGGATCCCTTGATTTCAACTGTACCATCTGCCTCCTCAGTTTTGGGACTGAGCAAATTGATAATGGATGTGTCTGCTTCTGTAGCCCAGTTTGGACATCTCTGCAGCCCAGATTAGGTGATCTCATGGGTCATGATCTTGTTTAATGCAGAAATTATTGTATTTGTTTGTGTCTTTTGGTTCTGACTTACTTGGCACATTTAGTAGAGATGGCTTTTATTTTCTGTGAAAGAACAGCAGCATCCCTTTATCTCTAGGCCCTCAACCCTCAAGCTGACACTTGTTAAGTAGAGTAAGGATGAGGAGAAAGACCCTGGCTGAGTAGAAGGGGAAAACCTGGCGTCAGAAACTGGAAAGTGGTAGGGACAGTTCCTCTGATCTATAGTTGAGATGATCATCCGCAAAAACTACAAGCCAGCATTTCAGAACAGTTTGAAGCAGTAATGGGAGAAGCTGCATTAGAGTCAAATCTTTCAATACATTTGCTGCAGAGCTTTTCATCATCAGATGAAAAAATATGTAATTTAATGAGTTCTGAGTAAAGCAATCTTAGATGTGACCAAAATACCCAAAACAAATACAATCATGCCTAAATTAAAAAAGATAGTGGAGCTTTTGAACACTGCCCAATTCTTTGGACTTTTTCTTGAGTTAGTGGTTTTTTTTCCCTTCTTTTGTTTTCCTTACTCCCCTGCATCAGGCAGTGCTTGGGATCATCACCTTGTTGTCACATTTGCTTGGGGAAACAAATCTGTCACAGCAGTTTCCTGTCAATACCCTGTCTTGAGTTAGCAGCGTGTTTCTAGCTCCAGCCCTGTAGGATGATGTATCTTTTGCTGATAGAAACCCACTCTTTTCATTATCTATTGAAGAATGAACCACATGCTGGAATTACCCAGATCTGGAATCCAAGTGTGCTGTCAGAAACAGAATATGTAGCAATTCTTTGAAGGCACAGTTTCAGTCTATGTATAGAGTTTATAACTTCAGATTTCTGTGGCGCATAAAATTGTTCACATTCAGAATGAATTCTCTGATGTTCTGTGGTTTTTCAACCCACTTTTTATTTTTTAGCATTTATATATAAAACAACTTTTATGGTATTAATATTTCCTATGTAGTGCTGTACCTACGGATCCCTACCAAGCGCTGTCAGTATCTTTATTTTCTCTCACGTGTTTCTTCATTCTTATTCAGAGTTTACATTGCCTGGTATATTACTGATGGTGTCAGAGAGGCCAGTGGTTTGAGGACACTGATTATGTAAAAACTATTGAGTGGCCATCGGTACCAGTTTGCAGAAATGTAGTCCAGTAACAGGAATTTAAAATAGAGTTGAATCAATCTACAAGATGAGATGGTAGCCTTGTTTGTAAGGTAATGTGTCCTAAGAACAGATACTTAAATGGCAATGACAAGCACTGAGCCAATGAACGTTTGTCTAATCAGTTAATGAAAATCACTGCACAGCTGAAGTGTGAAAATGGTGAATGTTACTTTGGGAATAGCTTCGCTAAGAGTTGTACGGAGGTTAAAAATAATAGCTCTGCTTTCACTGAGATATGGAAAGCAGAGATACAGTAAATCCCAGAGTAAATAGGGCATGCAAGCAGACAGAAGCCAAAGAGAATAATGTGCATTCATCTACATATGTGGATCCAGATAAATCTTGCTGGTTGATTTTATGACACTAAGTTGGGCAGGAGTCCTGATCTTCTGGAGGGTAAGAAGGCGCTGCAGAGGGACCTGGACAGGCTGGATTGATGGGCCAAGGCAACAGTATGAAGTTCAACAAGGCCAAGTGCAGGGTCCTGCACGTGGGTCACAACAACTCCATGCAAACCCAGAGGCTTAGGGAAGAGTGGCTGGAAGACTGCCCAGCGGAAAAGGATATGGGGATATTCATCAACAGCCAGCTGAAATAGGAGCCAGCATGTGCCCAGGTGGCCAAGAAGGCCAGTGGCATCCTAGCCTGTATCAGCCATAGTGTGACCAGCGGGACCAGGACAGATGTTGTCCTCCTGTACTCGGCACTGGTGAGGCTGCACCTTGCATCTATTCAGTTCTGAGCCCCTCACTGCAAGAAGGACATTGAGGGGCCAGAGTGTGTCCAGAGAAGGGCAGTGGAGCTGGTAAAGGGTCTAGAGCACAGATCCTGTGAGGAGCAGCTGAGGAAGCTAGGGGTGTTCAGTCTGGAGAAGAGGAGCCCGAGGGGAGACATTGCTTCCTACAATTACCTGAAAGGAGGTTATAGTGAGTTGCTCTTGGAGGTGTCAGGCTCTTCTCCCGGTAATAAGTGACAGAATGACAGGAAATGGCCTCAAATCCACCAGGGTTTAAATTGGATATTAGGAAAAATTCTTCATAGACAGGTTTGTAAAGCATTGGAAGGAACAGACTGCCCAGGAAAGTGCTGAAGTCACCATCCCTGGAAGTGTTCAAAAGACATGTAGATATGGCACTTAGGGATATGGTTTAGTGGTAGACTTGACAAAGCTAGGTTAGGGGTTGGACTAAATGATCTTAGAGATCTTTTCTAACCTAAACCATTCTATTCTTTTCTATGATTCTATATAGGAATTAATGTAGTTGCTATTTTTTAATAATCACTGTCTACATTGAATCATTCAGCTCAGTTTTGTATTATGTGAAAAATTCTTCCTGAAATAAAATGACCATCTGCAATTCAGCTGGAAATTTAGGCTTTTTAATGCAAAAGATCAACAAGAACATTCTAATTTGTATTACTTTTAAAAAGAGGTATCTTTTTAGGCCAACAAATGGACTGAACAGAGAGAATAAGTAAACTGTGCACATCTGCAGGTCTGAATCAATAGACTCAAAGATTTGATGGACCACATCAAACCAGACAGGTAGCAATAGCTATGAAAGAGGCTCTCTGACACACTAAAGATCATCAGTGGGCCAATACAGTGGAATGTGAAGGATACCTTGGGAATCAGCCTCTCTCAGGCAAGACAGTTCAGGGAGCAGTCAAAATGCCATATTAAGCACGGCTGGCACAAATTTTCCCCTTCCTCAGACATGCCAATTTCCCCCTTTCTCACAAACTCCATCCAGAGCTCAGTTGGGAAGCAGTTCTGCTGGCCTGGGGAACTATGAGCAACCAAGCTGGTGCAGCAGTCTTGCTGAAGACTGGGTCAGTACACGGACAAACCAAAAAAAGTCATAGTCCCACTGTCAAGCTCTTGGCTGACATATCTTTTCCTATTTCCTGTAGTATGACCAATGCTTTTAAAAAGTGAATTTGTGGTGTTTGGCATGACCCTTTCCTTCACTCTGCAGTAGAGTGACAGTTGAGTGGAACACCAGCAAACAGTCATTAACTTAAAGCAGCAAATAGGATGCTGTCTTCTGTGATGGGCAGGCCTACCAAAATGGCTGGGCAGTTCTTCCCAGCAGACAGACAGACAGTGACTGAACAGCGCTTTTCCAAGGAGGCTCATTCCAGGATGCTCCTGTTTGTTTTGGGAAATGCATAATTGCATGAGCAATACCCAGAGAAGGTGCAATCCAGGAACACCTTGGCCAATGCCCTAGCTGGCATAAGACCATCTTTTGTTTTAGCATCCTTAAGTTTGTACTTCTCTTTCTGTTCTTAACACTTACAGATCCACTTGTCAGGATTATGTTACCAGTACCCCTGTTGAGGAGTGACTGATTATGCATAATACAATGATGCCTGAAGAGCAACCAAGAGCAGGGCCCCATTTGTGATAGTAGTTGCTGAAAAAAAGAAAGTGTGCTTGAAAGAGTAGTCTAACAACCAAGCAACTGAGAAGTAGACAAATCCTAAAATTATTTAAAATACTCTGAGGCAGAATGAAGCTGAGATGAAGCGAGCAGAATGAAGAGCCAGGAGCCAGCAAGTTCAAGGAAAGATGGTCCAGGAAGAACTGTAGGAAATTTTCTGAATTCCCCAAGGGCCTTGGTTTAGCATCTTCTGCAGCAGTTTCTCTTGGATCCAGTCCTTGGCTCCATTCTCCTTTCCCTGCAGTGAATCTGGATATATCATATAGAAAGTCTTAGCTTAGCTTTCTGCAGAATTTACTGCTATAGGATTTTATACTGTCTCTTACAGTGCAGTATGCACTCACTCAGCTACTTTTGCAACTCTTTCCCTCAGCCCAGCTTGATACTGAGCTGTCTGAAAACAGCACCACTTTCCTTACCAATGGATTGGTCCAGAATTAGAATCATAATAAAACAGAATATTCTGAGTTCAAAGGGACCCATCAGGACTGAGTCCAACTCCCATCCCTGCTCAGGACACCCAAGGAGTCACACCATGTGCCCAAGGATATTGTCCAAACACTTCTTAAACTCTGTCAGGGTTGGGGCTGTCACCACTTCCCTGGAAAGTCCATTCCCGTGATCAGCCACTTTTCCTGATAGGCAATGTATAACTTCCCTAGGACAACTTCAGTCCATTCCCTCAGGTGCTGTCACTGGTCACAGGGAAGAGATCACTGCCTGCCCCTGCTCTTCCCCTCATGGGGAGATTACAGACTGTGATGAGGTCTCCCTCAGTCTCCTCTTCTCCAGGCTGAACAGACCAAGCTCAGCTCCTCATAAGGCTTCCCCTCAAGTCTCTTCACCATCCTTGTAGACCTCTTTTGGATGGTCTCTAAAAGCTTAATGACTTTCCTACATTGTGGCTCCCAAAACTGCACAGAGGCCACCCCAGGTCAGAGCGGAGTGGGACAATCCCCTTCCTTGCCAGGCTGGCCATGCTGTGCCTGATGCCCCCAGGACACGGCTGCCCCTCCTGGCTGCCAGTTACAGTGAAGTTGGTTTGAATGTGCTGAGTGCTGTAGAGGTGGCACAGCTGGGGGAAGATGAGCTGTAGTCTTTGTTGTGCAGTCAGTGGTATCATCCTCTAGTAGCAAGATTGTTGGAAAAGATACCTGAAAAGATAATACAAATGTTGAGGAGGCTCCAGGAGGAGACTGGCATTTAGCAAAATGTCTTTCTTTGAAGACTGACAAATTAATAAATGATGGAATCAAAACTGGAATCCTGCAGTGTAACTTTTAGAGTTAGTGGCAGGAGCAGAGCAGCACTTTAACACTTTGCCTGAAGCGAGTGAAAAAAAACCCGTCGTGTGTTAAATGAGAAATGTTCAGGTCATAATTGCCTGGTGAAAATTTCTTATTTCCAGTAAATTGTAAACAGCCTTCAGACATAAGTGGCCCAGTGTTCAAGACTGCTAAGTACCAAAAATGTGTGGGTCAAGTTGTGTTGAGAACACAATCTGAAACAAAGTAGCAAGACAGATGTAATGAGAAGTAATGTACACAAAGAACACAGTCCCCTATCTTTGAAAGCCCACTCAAAAATATTTAGAGCTGCTTTTAAAGAAAAATGCCAAATAATTTTATTACATGCAAAATGAGAGCATTTGATTTCAAACCATTTAAGACAATAGCCAGAAGGGCCCAGGATGCCATTTCAGACAGTGAGGTAGTCCTAAGTTTTAATGTCAACCTGTCTGTCTCAGTATAATATTACTGACCTGCCCTGCCTTGTGAGGATTAATTACTTAGTTTGCACTGCCATAAAGCACATCTCATGTCACATAAGGTCTGCATTAAATGATTCGAGAAAACTAAGCTCTGGTTTGAGTTTGTTTTCTAAGTTGTCTGGCAGCACCTTTAAAATCTACTAATGCCCAACAAGACAAGTTTATTTCAGACTAAAAGGAAGAGCAGGCTGTTTTGGGATGTTTTCAGTTCACTCAAGCCATTTTAGTTTCCAATAGCTTCAAGTCATGAATTGATTTAGAATATGTTAAAATTGGTGAAGTTTTTGAATAGACATTTGAAATCCTTCCTGAGTGACTGTGTCCTTAATGCCATAAACTCCTCAAGAGAAGCTTATCTTAATATGCAAATTTCAAACCTTTATATTTTTTTGTGTTTCATCATTTGGTAGAAACACCCAACTATTCCTCCCAGCATCCTGCCTCTCAGCTGATTATGTAGGTGCTGCTCTTGGCTTCCACGGACAGAGAAGAATCAAACCAAATAGCTAAACAAGGCCTCTAAATGTTGGGGGCTATAGGAACTGCCCTAAAGATAAACATAAACCAAACTGGGGGAAAAAAAAAAAGTGCAGATTCCAAAGTTTGCAGAAGGGTAAAAGAATACTGGGCTGGTCTGACACTTAATGATCAGCTCCTGCTCCTCTGAATTGGCCCAATCTCTTTGTGAGATTATAAAAACCCACATTGGATGAGCAAAGTGTCTCCTAAACCTTGCTGACAGCAGCTTGTGTAGCTGAATACCAGCACTACACTGAGAGACTGCCTTTGTTTCTTTATTGAGAGGATTGACCTAAGGTCAATGGATAAGTTCTTTCCACCAGTCAGTCATGTGAGTGGTGGTCTGGTCTCCTAGGTTTGAGTGGAGCATGTTTTCTTTCCAGAGAAAGAGAGAGAGCTTCCAGTAAATGAGATATTTTGAGGTAAGCTCTTTCCCATGGGGGTAGTTGATCCAATCTGTTCTTTTTTCTGTCTCTTGGCTAGTCCCAGCCATTTATACTTGTTCGCTTTGGGTTCTGATGAACTAAATTCTCTCTGCAGTGACCTTTGCTTCAAGTGTGCAGGAAATGACCTGGTCTGATCATCTTTCCCTCTATGCATGAGACAACTTTTCCATTCTGTCTTTTTCATATTGAAGATACTAGAAGGGAATTTCTTAATACATGTAGTTAAGGAAGATTTCTGCTAACACCTAAGCTCTACTTCAGATTTCAAGAGGCTCAAAAAGTAACAGTGGTGTCTGCTCTAAGCTAATTATGTACGTCTGGGTGTATGTATGAAGTGTTATCAAGAGTTATAACATTCCACTGGGATATTTGTAATGTTTTTCTCTGTTTAGAATCATTCCAGTGGGAGTCCATGACCAAATATGTGGTCCTTGTCAAATAGATACTGTTCTGTATCAATGTCAGTAGCCATATCTAAGGAGAGGAGGCATCAGGTAGAAGTTAGCTTAGGTTTTATTTTCAGTTGTATTTAACCCCTGTTGCTTGTGCAAAAACTCCATTCCCCTCTCCACAAGTTCTTTCAACTTTCCAGTAAATCACCTTCTCTACCTAAAGCAGAAGTATTTCAAATGGAAGATTTTGGATCTACTTTTTACCATTTTTTTTTCCCTTGGGATATAGGTAAAGCCTCAGTCTGATGTTATTACCATTAAAATGTCCCAAAACCAAGTGACCTGGGATATGAGTAGAGAAAAATCTAGGCAAAACAAGTTTTTTAGTGTTCTTGTGCTCTTAGAAGTCACCTTTGATGCCCTAGTGTACAACACACACTTTCCCCGTATTCAATACAACAGTTGGAAGAAGTGCTGCTATAACACAAAACAATACATTTTAGGAGGGAGAAATATAAATAAAAGCAAAATTAAGGAGGAAAAAAGGAATTAAAAGGAATAATATTCTTATTTCTTCTCTGCTCTTCTGAATGATGGTACTGAGGATAGTTCTGTGCTTCTTTGATTACCCACCTATGGTACAGCCAGCAGGCAAGCCCATTTTGTGAAGTGCAAGTAATTAGGTTCTATTTTTCTATGTTGTGCTTGTTCAAAAACCCTATTCTTTGCAGGATTTTTACTTCTGCTTTCTGAGTGACACTTCTGTCACATTTTTGGACTAGTGTAATAGTGGTTGACATTTTTATGTCCTGAAGGCCTGCAGAGAATTTTAGTACCTGTAGGAAAAGTTGCAAAGCTTGAAATGTATATTTAGGTGGGAGTAAGTCATTCCACATCACCACTAATTTAAGTGCTTTGAATTCCTGTTGGAAAGACCCCCTTTTTCCCTTTGGATGTAGCTTCCCCTTAGCATCTGTTCTAGCATAATAGAAAATACCATGGCTAAGAGGAATCCTCTCTTCTCCTTTCTGTTGAACTGATGTGACATGATATTCAGTCAAAATAAATGCCAATGGCAAAATAAATCTTTCAGGAAAAACTGAGGCACCCTCATGAATCTGGAAGGCGGTGGCTCCGCAGTGGTTGGGTGGAAGACTGGCAGAGCAGCTGTCATTGTTTCAAACAGGGTTTTCAGTGGGAGAGAGAGCCAAGCAGCAAAAGGAGAATGTATGTAAGTGCCTCCAGGGAAGCTGGGCATGGCCCACAGTGACATCTGATGAGAGGAAGGAGATTGGTTGCTTCTTTCCTGGGAATAATTCCTCTTTACTTGTCTTTGTGACTGCCCAGATTTCTACTGGCTGGAGGAAGTCAGGACACCTCTTCCTCTGTCCAGGTTAGTTTTGCAGACTAAGCTAGAGGGCTGCAGGGTCTGGCATGGGTTTGTGCAGCAGAAACAGGTCCCTCAGTCAGACTCTGTGTGTGTTTATTAGTAATGCTTTGGAAACATGGAAATGCTAACAGACAGATGCACAGATCTCTAAATTTTACGCTGCAGTAGCAGTGAGAGAAGTCCTGCATAATAATTGGCCAGAAGGAATGGCAGAATCTCTGTAGCCCCAAACTGGCTGCTAATTGCTAGTCTTTCTACTCAACTCTCTGTGCTACTTTGGGTGACATCACTTCTGCTAAGCTTCAGTTAACTCGTCTGTAAAATCAGGATAATCAGATTTGCCTACCTTATGGAGATTAATTTATTAAGTTTATATTGAGAAGTGGTGCAAAGGCATAAAATGTTATGGAAATGTTGAGTGGTAGCCATGTTATATTAATTTTGTTTATTGAGTCCCATCACACATAATGTCAGTGCGCTTCTGCAAATTATGGCAGCACAAGCTAATCAAAATGTAGGCTGTTCTAATGCTGTTTTTATTTTTCAATACTCTTGCTAGTTTTCCAAATCAATATGAGTTGGGTAAATAAATAAATGGCCTTTCTTTTGTTTAGCAGCACAGACCATTTCAAAGTGTGATCTGGAATATGGCTGTGAGCTTTCTTCTTTTCTGCTTTCTGTATTCTGATCATCTCACAATTTTAGCTCCTTTGTCTTATTTTTCCTGTGCTTTTAAAAAAGGAATTCTGCTGAACTTAAATCTCTTTGACCCTTGGTTTTGAATTTCTGGGTCTAATGCTATCACTTTTCATTGATTTTGATTTGAATTTCACTGCATGTTACCATCCTGGTAGGTAGGAGCTCAGTACTAAATGCTTACATGTGTAAACCCTATGGGGAAAAAAAAGAAGCCTTTCTAGTTCATATACCAGGGGATAGAGTGATTGAGTGTAGAGTACTGAAAGTTTTGCTTTGCCTTTTCCTGTTGTGAACAAATGTGTTTTCTCAAAACCACAGCTATGAAAGGAGGCAATACTTGGCAAAGAAGGTTCCATTAAAAGCACTTTCTGGAAATGTCTGCAATGTGTTCCTGAAAAATACATTTCAGGACTCTGTGCTCTTCAATTTGCATTCTTTAAAATGTACAAAGAACTTTGTCAGGGGACCTAACAAGACCTAGGGTCTTTTTCGGGAACCTGTTGTAAGACAAAGAAGTCCATCACAGGCTGAGCCACTCCAAAGGCAGTGCAAACCCCCAGGTGATCCTTGAATCCTAGAAGCAGGTTGTTCAAGAGAGAAGGGCATTAGCAGTGACACAGAGGGCACAAAGTCTACTACACAGAGAGTTCATCTCGTTCTTCACTATAGTGGCAGAATGAAATTAGGTTTTCCTGTAATCAGACCATTTTCAAGCAGAACTGTCTTGAGGTGAATGAAAAAGTAGAGGTTGAAGAAGTAGAGTGCCTTGATGTAAATGTCGTTCTCCCTGAAAACAGTGGCTGGAGAAATGCACCATGTAAGTGTAGGTGTTTTCATTATATTCCTACTGAAAAGCTGTCTTTGAAGGCGTGGGCTTGACTTCTGTGTACATCTGCCATTGCCTACATACCAAGCAGCGTGCCAGGGACCAGACAGTACAGGATGCACTTGTCATCATCAGCTTGCTCAGCCCCAGAAAGTTTGGTGTCTCCCAGGGCTGACATGCAGCAGTAACCGCAAGGGGATTGGCCTGGACAAGCAGGAAGTTATTCGCAAATCAGAGAACCTGGTCTGGCTCCCGAGCTGCTTAACTTTATTAAGGACCAGATCTTGATGTTAATAAGCTCAGTTTAAATCCAAAAGAACTTTTCTGAAGTAATCAGTGGATTACTTCAAGGGGTGTTGCTCCAAGTCTGGTACTTCCCCCTCAAGGCAGAGTGGGTTCTTTCAGTAGTGGTATCTCAGGCTTCCTGTAGTAGAAGCTTCCTGGTGGCCCATAAACACATTCTCCTAATCCAGGGAGGTCCTGCAACATTGGTACTTTGTGTGTTTTCCATATAAAGAAGCAAATTCACATTCATTTTATTAGGCTTCAGTGGTTTTCTCTTGGGACTTGTGTAGTTAAATTCTTAATAACTCATTTGTTGAGCTATTCATTCTCAGGGATTTGAATGTTCTCCCTGTGTTCCTGTGGGAAAACGCCAGACTCAGTCTCTGTGTATCAGCCCCACGTGGACTAAGAGTTGATATCGCACCATCCGCTGTCACATATTGATTCTGCACAGCTTTTACTGAGTGCTTACTCTTCTGTGGGGAAGGCTTTGATCAGTCTTAGGGTGGCAGCTCAGTTGAAGAGTGAGACCTCCCTCCATAAAAAACTCCAGAGAGGGAGATTTTGTTTCCCTGGTCCAGGCTGTGTAGATAAACAGTGTTGTATAAGTTCCACAGTTGGTGTTGGAGAGCAGGTCTTCATTGGGAGATAAATTGTACCATTAAATGGACAGAGACAAATGGACATGGACAAAAAGGGGCAGATTAGACAAATGATAAGGAAATTCTGGTTTTAGGTAATAATATACCGTGAGTAAACAGACCGGACTCAATGCAGTCACAGAACCACAAAATCACAGAATTGCTGAGGTTGGAAGTGACCCAGTTTAGTACCGGCAGTGAACCTGCTGAGGAGGCACTCCATTCATCCAAGTCATTGATAAGTTAAACAATACTGGGCCCAGTACTGATCCTTGGAAGGACACCACTACACAGCACCACCAGTTACAGGCCTCCAGCTAGCTCTGTGCCACTGATCACAACCCTCTGGGAGCTGCCATTCAGCCAGTTCTCAGAGCCATCTCACCATCCACTCATCCAGCCCGCAAATCCCTGGGTTTGTCTATGAGGGCACTGTGGGAGAGTGTCAAAAGCCTTGCTGAAATACAGGTAGACTGCATCCCTTGCTCTTGCCTCATTTATCCAGCCAGCTGTCCCATTTTAGAAGGTAATTGGATTGTTAAGCATCATTTCCCTTTTGCAAATCGGTGCTCACCCTCTTGTCTTTCACATACCTTGAGATGCCTCCAGAATGAGCTGTACCATCAGCAATCCTATCATTGAGAGAAAAATACAAGGCTTGATAATTGTGGACGGTGGAGTATTAAGGATCTGGTTACCAGGGGCTCAGCATAATTAATGGTCTTTGTTTCTTTCACATTTGCAACATATGGTATCAGAAGCCTTGGAAATTTCCAGATTTCCCAGCCTGGAAACTGCAGTTAATGTTTTCAATGCACGCAGCTTTGGTCTTGCTCATTTTTTTTCTCACATGTTAATTAAAATGCTCCTGTTAATGAGCAAAGGTTGAGCCAAAGAAGTGCACTTGAAGTAACTGAGGATAAGATTTTATTTGGCAAGCCAGTGTTACCACCTGTACAAGTGTCTGCCATGGCAGCCTCCTGATGCAGAAATTGGCTGTGCAGCTGTAGGCAGCCAGTGCAGATAAAAACTGAGGTGTAAAGTCTACAGTATGAGAAACGGGAACCTAATAATGAAGAGGTTGTAGATTTACTCACAAGGACAAAGCCAGACTAGCTTGGTGCATCCCTGAGAAAAGGAACAGACAGCAGATGTTAAAATTAATAAATAAAATTAATCGTGTACAAGGCAGGAGTGGTTTGGTTTTCTACTACATACAGAGGTGCTGCTTTATCTTACTATGGGAGCTGCTGTGTCAGAATATCAGTCTCTCTCTTTTCAACATAATATTTTAAAATGCCCTTCTCATAGATGCTGGCTGAATTGTGATCCTTCAGGTCATGCAGAGGAAAAGCCGCTGTATTTGGCTGTGTTTCCCTCCTGAATGCCTACAGCTTTCCACTGAATGCTTTCTTTCATAGGCTTGTATGATAAACTACCTTCAACCAATAACTTTTTGCACATGCCTGTAAAATTAAAATTAAGCATGTTGGTATAGCGGCTAGTGCAAATTAAATTCACAGATGGAGCTGGCAACAATAAAGAGGAAAACTCATTGGCTATGAGGGAAACTCAAAGAATATAAAGTAATGCATTTCTGAGACAAAATGTTAAGCATCATCAGTTAGGGAAAAGTGATATGATTACATAAAATCCTTGTAGTATTGTTAATACGTGTGCTAGGCAAAACATTAATATTACCAATATTTATTACACTGAATAAAATATGGTGGTTTTGTATAATAGAGAGTCAGGTAAATCATATTCTCATTTGCATGGGTCCGCATCTCCTGGGTCTTGTACAAAGAGAAAGAAACCCAAAAAAGCTTAGAGCAAGTTTCAACTGAAACTTCTTCACCATTAGGGTTTTATTTATTTATCTATTTATTTATGATCCCTAAATATTATTTGTTGATTTAAGTGTAACTTATTTATAAGTCAAAGCTTTATTTATATTTTGGTTTTTATGATTCCCATATGATTATAACACCACATTTTTCTTCATAAAGTTATTTAAATTTATGAAAAAGTTGCAAAAACTTTTTTTTTTTTTTCACTGCAGAGTACATGAAGCCGTTGCATTAGTAATAGCATCTAAGCAAGGGATTTTTCTGTTTGATGTGCTGGTTTTAAACAATTTCGGTGTGGGTAGCTGAATTGTGTATTTTGTTCACTTGGATGCAAGTAATGTTACGAAGAAATAATTAGATTTGGGATAGTGAGTAATAGTTTCCAGAGTGACTTTAACATCAGCTTAGGTCAGCAACAGTATTCCTGCTTCTGAAGTCAGCTGGATGTATATTTGTATATACTTGTGCATCTGGGCCTCAGACTCCTAGGAAGCAGAACCAATATTCCTGTGCTCTCAAAGGGCCTTCTTGAAAACGTACACATTTTCAGTAAGTCAAGAATCAAGCCCTAGGATATATATATTTCCCATCAAATTTGTCATGTTCCATGTTGCCTATAATGAAACTTGGATGCCCTGCAGAACAGGTCATGCCAAAAGGATCAGAGAGGTTGCAGCTCTCTGTATTCACTGGTCTCTCCCCTGCACTGTTAGTTTTGAAGTGTTGGCACTCAAGTTAAAACATCTGACTGTGGAAGAAAGACTGACTTGTTGAAATCTATTGCTGCTGTTGGCAAAAGATTTTGAGGCTATTGCATAAAGGAAATACAAAGTGTGAATGAACCTCTCATTGTGGTAAGTGCCATGAAGTAGGTCAGTGTGTGTGCAGCAGACTGTAGCAGCTGCTAGCTTTTGCTTGAATTACGAAGAAAGCCCCATCACAAATGTAATGTATTTTTATAGAAGACACCTTTTCTGAAAGAAACCAAAGTTTAGTGCTTAGGCAAGATGGGAAAAATCACAGTTCCACGTATTTTTATTTCAATAACATTAGAGAGCAATGAGGGGAAAGAAATCGACTTCTATGCTGTGCGAGTAGCTTTGACTGATGACTAAGTGCCAGCCTGGGGAATTACAGTAGCTGTGTGTGAGGCATGCTTTAGTTTTTTCAGGATTTTGAAGGAACTGCAGAGTTTGACCTGTAGGTGCCAGCTTGGTCTATTTTTAGAATTTACCTGAAAATGACACTTAAGAAGAGGCAGCATGTGCTGTCTTCAAAAGCACCGTCTGTCTTGCTCATTGGAATTGGCTGAGCCATGTTGGCTACCACAAGTAGCAATAAAAATTTCCTGGATAAAATCTCTGTGGGGCCAGTGGAAACCAGGACCTCTGCATTAAAGAGCATCAGCCCCATGTCTCTCTCACATGCTATGGACTCTGAGCATGCTGGGCAAGGGTCTGTAGAGCTGGTTTGTTCCTCCAAGGCAGCCCAGCTGCAGCTGCAGCCATGCTGCTGTTTGCACGGGACTGCAGAATCATCACTGTTATTTTCCACTTGCACCTCTGGTATTGACCTGTCACAAGGAGTTGGATGGCTCTTGGATGCCTTAATTTTCAAACCTGCTTCAACCTTGTGTCTTCATTTCACCAGTTAGTCTCTAGGGAGAGAGCTGTGAGAGTTGGTACAATCATGAGTCTGAATATGATTCAGACATGAACATTTCCTGACCTTATGGGATGAAATGTGGGCCCCAAAGAAGTCAGCAGGATTTCACTCTTGACTTTGCCAAGATTGACGTTTCACCTGTGATGTCTGCTGACAGCAGGGAGAGTGTGGGCCTTTGAAGGGGGAGCATCTGAATATGTACATGCAGTGTTAGTAAGACTGATGAAAATGCAAAATGCCACTGAAATCCTGTAAGCCATCAAAGCAGGGAGGCATTACGGATGCCTGGGCTATTTCAGAACACCTAACTGATTTGCTCATGGGAGATCTGTTTCAATTGGCTTCTGAGTCCCTAGAGCACCTCAGCCAGGTTTGTCACCCTGTCACTGCGCATATGTAGGTTCATCTACCTGTGAAAAAGTAGTATGAATTGCCCTGTGCCTGGCACTATTGCAGCTGGATTACTTCTGCTCCAAACCTAGGTCTGATACTGCAATCTTAGGCACTTCTGCAGTGTTCTGCTCTCTGTGCTGCAGATGTGCCATCTCTCAGAAAGATACCTGCAAAGAGCAGCTCTGGGAGGGGTAATAAAGCTTAAACATATCGGAGAAAGGAAGAAGGTTGGAGCAATACGAACCTGTAAATTGCAGCAAGATGCCAGGATTTTTGAAGGAATCTCAGACTGAATAAAGTGACTGTGCTGGTAATGAAAATATATAATCCGTTGTGAAATTCAGCTCCTGTGCAACCTACAAGCCTTTAAACCTTATTTTAGAACGAGCTAAACTCGTTGAGGGAAAGAAGAGCAATGGCAGCAATAAAATCTATTGGGGAACATGGCTTAAGAGGGATAAATGCCTAGCAGAAAAGGAATGTTTTGTAGATGTCAATGAATTTTAAATATACTTTAGGAACAAATTATTGTTGATGGCTCAGGAGGTAGGATTGCTGTAATTTATGACTTTGACATGAAGGATGCTACATAACACAGTAAGTGCTTGTATGTGTAGGTAGTTCTGCTGGTGTAGGAGTTGTCTTTTCGACTCACTGTCAGTCCTTAAGGAGAAGTATTTCTCCGCTGAAGATTAAGTCACATGTCCTGCACTTTGATTTAATTTCCAATCTGTTTGGTTGTTCCTTCATGGTTACATGTGCCTGTCACTATTATGGTTCTATTTTATAAATTGTGGTTGTGTCCCCCTTATGGGAACCTGTGTTCACAGCTGGTGCTTGCATTTATGAACATCAGGAAAAAACAGCCAGGCGGCAGCAGTTTCCAGAGATGTGAAAATGTACGAGACATGAGGGTGAATGACATGTTTTAGAACTGCTCAGGTAGTGGAGAAAACAGACAACAGGTGACATGATAGCAGAATGTAAAAATAATGAACTGTGCAGAGAAGGCTTGTGGCATTCTTGTACTTACTGATTTGCACTTATAACGCATCCAGTGCAATTAGAAGGCACCACATTCAAAACATTTAGAAGGAAATCTTTTATGACAGAAGTGCATACATAATCACTGACACAAGGATCTCTTGAGCAAAAGAGTTCCAGTGGGTTTGTAAGCAGTTTAGACTAATGTATGAATTAAATCTTTCTGCTTTGGTACATAAGCCCAGTTATGTATAATTACTAATAATTATTATTAATAATATATTAATGGATAGGAAAAATCTTCCACCTTTGGCTTGCTATCAGGGAAATATTCTTTACTGGACTTTGAACAACTTTCTCAATGAACCAATATTTGATGATTGAAAGGACCAGAGGGCTCTTGATCCATTTTGCCGCGCTAAGACGTCTGTTGCTTAGCTCAGTTGTTTAAAGCTCATTAAGTTGTTTAAAGCTCAGTTCTCGTATTTCACCTCCTGCCATTCAAGTATTACTTTATGTGTCCTAGCAAAAAACTTAATTTTTAAACTCAACTGCAGATGACTACTTCACCATTAAAGAAATATGTAGTTCTTTTTTGAAATTCAACTCAGAGAGCTACATTAATTTTAGGGTACCTTTTCAGTAATCAATACCATTGCTGGAGTCACTTGCTAGGTTAAGGATGTTCAGGAAAAAGCTGTTTTTGTAATAAATTAAAATCTGTTGGTTGAATGGCAGTTGCTGAAGTGGCAAATTAAACTGTTGACATTTTGTTGCATAGTTAAGGTGATATGGAACCAAAGAGTAATGTGATGTAAAAATACTGGACAAGTGCATGGATACAAACTGAAGGAAATGTGGTTGCAACTTCCACATTATTCTGAATTTAGATCCAGAGCCTAAAGGCATCCCACTGCAGCAGGATAGAATGGAATCCCTTCAGAAAGCACAACTAGGCCTTTCAAATACCAAAGCATCTGCAGTATGGAAATGATAGAATTGGGGTTTTTTCCAGCTCAAAAATACTTTTTCACAGAAAGGTTGACTCAATGGAATAGTTTGATTTTTAGCAGTACAAGGAAGACATTAACAAAGCAAGCCCCACAGAAGGCCGCTGAGATGGTCAGGGGTCTCAAGCAAACCACTCATCAGCAGCTGGGGTGGGTCAGGCAGAGGAAGAGAGCTGACATCAACCAGAATGGCTTCGAGAGTGTTTTAAAGAGGGAGTTCTCAGCATCACTGCTGCAGCTGTCTCTTCTCCAGTGTTACCTCCCCTCCTCAGGCATTGCTGGGGGTTAGAGAGGCTGACAGAAACAGCTGCACTGAGAAATGCTGTTTGCTCCATCCATCACTGGGCTCTGTGAAGGCCATTAATACAGCAGAGACTGCCTGTGCCTTTTAATGCCTGGCATGTTCTGTCCCAGAGTTCTAAAAAACACCTTGACTGCGGGGTGCTTCCCAGTGAAAGGATTCTCTACAATTAGGTCTATTTATGAAAGCATGTGTCCAGGCGTTTTTTCTAAAGGAGAAAATCTGGATATGTATTTTTAGACTTTAGCACAGAAAATCCTGTGCTGTCCCTTCCCTCAGAGAACAGTATGCCATCAGGGACATGATAGGATGAGTTTTCCTTTTTTCCCTGAACAGATTGCCAGTGAAGTTGGAGCACGTGATCCCCAGTGCAACAGTGAGAGAGAAGTTTGAAACATCTTCTATAACTTTTTATCCTCACTTCAGGAGACATTAAGAAATCACAGAATAATTTTCCTCATCTGATTGCAAAGATAAAATTTCTAGGTGACTTTTTTCTCTCTTTTTCCTCTTCTTTAAAGATGAAAAGTGAGTCTCTTGTTGGGGAGTTCCCTTGGCCTAACAGGGAAAGGGATTGACCATTTTTTTTCTGGTTTTGGTGACAAAGAGAGACTTATGAAAATAGCTCTGGTCTTTTGAAGGCTCTTTCTTTAATTTCTTAATTTTCTTCCATTTATTTATTTATTTAATTCTTTCTGTGTATCCTTTGTTCACTAGTGTATTTGGGGTTTTTTTTACACAGTTATACAAGGGTTGAAAAGACTCTTACTCCAAAGAGTAGATGTTACCAATGCAGTTTAGCTTTGACTTGCATGTTAATGTGAATACAGAGTTTTCATAAATGCCAGCCTCATTGAAAGGACGGTCTTAATATTATTAACTACAAGAATATTAACTACAAGACCTGAGCATTTACCATGCAACCTAAATCTGATCTATTTTCCTTCCCTAGCCCTTTGCACCTTGTTGGGTTCATAGAAAAGCAAATTGGCTAATCAGAGGTAATCTGTAATTGAGTTCAACAAATCCACTTGGTTACCACTGCAAACAAAATTCTCCCCTGGGTGAGTTGTATTTTTGTTTTCCAAAGAAAATATTAATAATTGAGTAGCAGTTTTTCATGTTCACCTCTGGGTGTGATCCTGTGAGCTGATGCATGCATTCAGCTTTTAGTGCACCTAGAGGGAGGGAGAGGAAGGAAATGGCAAGTTGCACATCAGATTCCTAAGCAGAGTGTGCACAATGAAAGTAAATTCCACATTCACACAAAGTAAATTCTTCCTCAATATGAATACAATTATATTTTTTCACATAAGTATTTAACAAAGACTATTTATAACAGCATGGAATATGTTCAGTAAACTTTATCTAAGAGATAATAAGGGAATGCCTCCATTGTACAGAAGGTAAGTCCAACATATGACACAGTAAGTGTCCTGAAAAATAGATATTGCTTTACTGGGTAGGTTTTTAGTTTTATTTGTAACTCAACAAAATGCATTTCAAAACCAGTAATGAATCATTTGACAACTTCATTTGTAACATGCTTAATACGCTACTTTTTCTGCTTTCCCATTGAATTAGTACACTGGGTGATTTAGTGATTTCTGTTTGGATCTGAGCTATGTCTGTTACGATTTACATCATGACAGTCATAAAATTAAAACAATAAATAAGTGGTCTGACAGATTCTTTCAATATTTGCTTAATTCTTGCTCTGGCTTATCAAGGGTGATATTTATTATAAGCCTAAAGGGCATAGAATTAAAACCCCTATGAATTAGTAGAAGAATCCAAACCAGCAGTGGAAGTCGATTTCATAGCCCATGTGCTTCCTTGCATAGCTAAGTAGGGAGGTTATGTCATTAAAGCAAATAAAACAGCTTTGGGATAGATGGCAGGCAGTGAGAAAAGTGTGTTGAACATCCATGTAAAATATATTCTCATGTCTAGGGGCTTAAGTGCAGGAAGCAGCCTCCACAGGTTTGTGATCAGGTTTTTATCTCAATGCACACACACTAAACTCATCTCAACAGTAGGTGATATTTTCACATTAACTGTCCGTTTCTCCTCTGTCTCCACAATAAACTGTGGAAAAGTCTTTCTGGTGGTCTTCTAAAAGAAAAAATTGCTATCTTGATGGAGAGACCATTTTAAGTCAGGAGCCTGTTAGAGAGCTACTTGCAGGAGGGAAGCAAACACTTGTGAAAGGTCTCTTGCTGCCAGCACTGTAATGGGGGTGGCTATTGCCTGAGTGAATTTCATGTGAAGAGGGAATGACTGGAGGTTGTTTTTTCTCACATTTTGAGATTAGGGTTCTCTAGATACCATGTGGGTGTAGAACTCTGGGCTTGGCCTTCCCCAAAGGCCAAACTTTAAACCCTGGACTGGGATTTTGAGAATTTCACAGGTGAAAGGAAGATGATTTATGCCTCTCTTTGGAGTTGGAGAGCTGGCTAAGTCTCCATGCTTTTCTCCCTGTCTTTTCTCAACAGGTTTATTGCTTTGATTTTGTGCTTTCATGCTTCGTTCTGTTAGAACCAAGAGCAGAGACAAAATTCACATTGCAGGAATTTCAATTAAATTCTTTTGTCTGGTTTTTGCCTTTGTAAAGGGGTAAAGCACAGGCTCTGAAATGCCTCTCTGCCTGCCTTTCTTGTTGCCCTAGTCTGAACAGTGTCCTGTGTGACATTAAAATGTGCATTCAGTGCTCATCTTTTTCTAGTAGAGGTAACACCCTTTGCAGAACAGTTCTTTGTACAACCTCCTCCTCTGGAAAACCAATCCAGAAAATTTCCAGAGCAGTTCATCAAAACAAATGCATTAAATCTTCAGGTTCTTTTCCCAAAAAATAGGTCCTTCCTCTGTGTGCACACAGACATGTTCCTGTAAGGAAATTATCCAGAGATATACTTGACAAGCATTTCATTCTGTGCTCCATGTAATGAAAATCTCCTGCTTCGTTGATTTGGGATCAACAGTTCTTGCTTTAAATGCAAGCTTGGAGTTGTATTCCACTAACAGAATATTTTCATTCTGGGTTTTGGGAAACACCTTGTGCAGGCAGGAATTCTTAACAAGTCCTGCAACACCCACATTTGACAAGTGTGCCTGAAGTAATAAAGATGTTCAGAAGGGAAGTTTGCTTCTTTTACACCTGGATATAGGATCATAGCTTCACAAGGCTCCCACTAAGGGAAAGTACTGAAGTTAAAGATTTATTAGCTGTCTTTAAGCTGCTGATCCTGTAGTAGTCTTGTGCCTTTTTAAGGAGTACTTGTGTAATTCCCCCTCACAAAGGATACTTCCTGCAGCAAAGGAGCAGGAGGAAAGCCATACATCCACCCCCTCTCTTAGTGTACCAAAAAGAGAGAAAGTCTCAGGGAAGGACCAAAGCCTGGTGGTGAGTTAATCTCAATATCACCTGATTTTCCTCTATTGAACAGAGGAGGGGCCCAGTCCAATCCTCCAATCATATCTTTCTTGGATTTGCTCCCATTTTAAAACTTAAGTGCATATTGGTTACGGTTACCAGCTTCAGGGACTGCTTCAAGCGATCCTCAATGCTGTCACACCTCTCCCGTATCAGTTTACCTTCAGTTTACCTACTTCCACCTGCAAACTTTGTTACTCCTTTTCCTCTCGAGTGCAGTCAATGAGTTTGCCCTCCTACCTTCCCCTTGTCTGATTTTCCTGTGACCTTAGAGAGGTTTATGTCATGGAATAGATGGAGGCAAATCTTAGGTCTGCTGCCTCCTACATAATTCTGCATGTTCACTGGGCATCTCATGACTTCAGCAAAACCCTTCTAGTAGTGAGGTGGTGCTTGTGTTGTGTCAGAGGTCAGAATTTGGCACCTAGTACTTCCCCTCTAGGGAATGAACATACGTGTATGTGTATGTGTATCTGTTTGAATGGCTTTTTTTGCTTCCCACCTACCTTTCCTTTGCACACTCCCTTCCTCAGGGAATTTAATAAATAAATTACTGATGATCTAGGCATAGAGAAGCAGACTGAGGAGTAGGATTTAAAAATAGTTTGATGCCTGTAAAATGGATCATTTTCACAGTTAAACTATTTTTGCTCTTGTCTCAGAGGAATGTTGAAAGTGGAAGGAAAATGTTTTTGCAACAGAAATTATTGGCAATTTTCAACAAACACAAAAGTATTGGAAATTCTTGGGGTTTTTTCTTTCTGAATTCTACCAATGTGAAAGTTAAACGAAGATACACAATTGTTTCCACCAAATTCCGTTTCAATATTTGTACGTGTTCTTTGAGCTCTGTTATTTATTTGGAAAATCACAATTGTCTCTTTTAAAATGTAAATGCAAATGGAAGATCTAAATAAAGGGATTGCTTGCTTTTAGAAAGCCTGTGCATGAGCTAGTTTGAGAACAGAGAGCAGTCTAACACAGAGTACAGAACCTGGCAGAGGCTGCAAACTTTCCCAGGAAGCAGCAGGGCAGATTTACTGTGTGTGGGCACCCCCACGCTCGCCTGTGATCAGTTGTTTAATCACGACACTGTTTTGTGATTGCTTGATGGCTGTTGCATTTCAGAGAGAAAACACACATTAATCAGATTATCTTATGCTTCTAGCCAGACAAACATTCCAGATCCCACAAACTTCTACTTGGTCTCCCATGAGTCTCTGTGACTATGAGGAACAGAAAAAGAATTGCTTACAACGTAAATGTTTTGCAACGTGAATCCAGCTCAGTGTTCTCTTGGTTCTCCTACAGGTTACAGGCTAGCAGCATCATTCACATTGCGGTCACAAAGCAGGCGTGGTGCTGCCACAGGAGAGATCAGGGCAAAGTGTTGCTGCTCTTGCAGAGCTTGCTACCTGTTTTTCCAGATGTAAAAGCTGTGGGACTTGCTGTGGGAAGAGAATTGTCCATAGCTTTGGAGGATGTCTAGCAGGAAAGTCACACAGATACCCTTTATCTTCTCTTGGAGATTGTCCTTTTCATGACAAAACAATTGGCTGCTGCCTTTCAGTTTTGCAGATGACCTTTGCAGGCATTGCTGTATCAAAGATCACAGTTTAAGAGTAATCATATCTATGTTTAGACCTATTGCTCTTTACATCATGATGGAAGAGGGGAGATAGACTTTTTTTTTCCCTATTAAGCTTCAGGGTGACAGATCAACTGCAAGTCTCTGCTCTGATAAACCACCCATCCTGTCTGCCTTGTTGATTCACAATAGACTTCTTTTTTCTGTATTGAAATATCAGATGAAGAGGAAATTTAAACACGCAATATATTACTTCAGTAAATATACTGAAAAGCATTTATGCACAAAGTTTTACCCTCTTTATTTTCTGAGGTTTACAGTTGGAGTTTTGTCTCAGCCTGTGTTGCCACACTGCCAGATTACCTTTCAGAAGCCATTAGATGGCTGTTATGTTAGACATTGTCTAACATATGTGTTGAGCAGTCCTGCAGCAGGACTACAGGTACTGACAGAGATGGTCCTGCACATGGAATCCAGGTATGCCAAATACTTGTATTTCATTCTTCAGGGATTTCAGAACCCTTTATTTGGATGGGAGCTTCTATTGAATTAAGCTTCTTAGAAAGGTCCAGTAAGGTGCCTGCATTTCTCTTCACTTGCAAAGAGATTAAGTGATTCATTGAATGACATTCAGCAAGTCCTTGTCACTCACTGTCCTAATCAGCTCTGCTTCCCCTTCTGATATCCTGCCATGCTCAGAGATTTCTGATGTTTATCAGAGATAAATATGTTAGTTTAGGCAGGCAATGCTGCTATAAATAAGGTATGAACTTGTAATTGGAATTGATCCCATTTTTGTAGTTGAATGAATTGCCTCCTCTCTGCTCATCTACATGTCCTGGAAGTTTTCATGTTCTTAAATATTTTTTAAAGGAGCCATTTAATGCTAATGTATTGTATTGTATTGGGGGGAGCGGTAGAAATATGAACATAGTTGCTTTCAGCAGTTCAGCTGATGAATGGTAACTCAATAATTCTCTGTATCTCAAGCATCACAGTATGTGAATATACACAATTTTTTTTTTTTTTTTGCTTTGTCTGCAATCTTTGTGATACTCTTCTTGTTTCCTAGCAGAAGACCCACTGGTTCTTTCTGTTGGTCCTTTGCTTCCTTGGACCTGCTCTCAGTGCTGCTTTCTGTCTCTTCAAACCAAGTGTGCCTGGTTTCTGTTCACTTGAGAAGGCAGGTATGCTTGTCCTGAATGGAATGGCAAACCCAGTGAACATCATGGTTACTGCGTGTGCATTGGTATGTTTGTGAAACAAGAGAGCTAAATTTTCAGCACAGTATGGCTTTGGTCCATTTCCTGATAGAAACAAGTCTCTATTAGTTTCATCCCAGTTCATTCACTCTTACAGTGATAACCTTTGCAAAGCCACACAATGCCTCAGCTGGAATGTCTGCAGCACAGTGAATGGGAGGCATAGGAGTCTTTATGCCATAAGCCAAATTTAGCTGCTGTGGTCATTTACTATCAGAATTTCAGTAAATTCATCTAGATCAACTTGATCTTTTGAGATATTCAGTTTGAAATATGTAATGATGGAGGGCCCTCCATTTATCAGAGGTCATAAAAGGGATTGAAAAGTAAAAAAAGGAAAAGGGACCTTGTCAAAGGTCCTAGTAACACAAAGCTGAAAGAGAAGTGCCAAATACAAGCTCTCCAGCTGAGATGGAGTTGTGAATCTGCTCCAAACTCCTGTGCTTCTTAATTTGTGTGATGTTCTCAGGGGGTTACAAGTGAGTGAGACCATAAAGTTGGTACCTCTGTGCTGGAAGTACTTCTTGGACAGTTTTACATCTCATTTCCTTTGAATTTCCTGCAAAACTTTAGTTGGCTCCGTGTACAGGCTTCACAGCTAAATGCCAGCAAATGCCAAGCCAAAATGAAAGTAGAAGGGAAAAAAGTCAAAAGCCAGAGAAAAAGAAGACTGAGAGTAGTTGCCATTTAAAGGGAAAAATCAAAAAAAACAAACTAAACCCAACCACAAAACCATCAGGGCTGTAGAGCATCCATGTGTAATGGTCATGAATCTTGCACTGCTCAGGACAGCACTGCAGTTAGGAGGAACACTGTGGATCTTTTGGTGGTGAGTGTGCAGGGGCATCTTCAGAAGAAACTCAATTTATATGTAATACTCAATGTGACCTTAGAGGAAAATCTCTGAAGACGTGTATTTGTTAGCAAATGTTCCTCCTCCATCCAGTTTGACCACGTTTTTCCCATTCCCACATGCTGCAGAGCAGCTGCAGAGACCAGCTCTCCCCTTTCACAGCAGAGGGGGTGAAGAAGGAGGAGTTCCCCCTTGCTCCATGTCCTGCTGCTCTGTGCTGCGCCTCAGGCTGGTTCTCCATGGGGCAGGCTCTGTGCAGGGAGCCATCATCTCTGAGAGCCCTGGCATGCACCCCTGAGGTCCAACAGAGAGCAGTTCTGCCCTGACGCCTGGGAAGTGCCAACTGCTGGGACACTGAATATTCAAGCTGAACCTGTGGCTTATTACAAGGGCAAGAAATCATTAAAAGGAGTGCTCTTTGCTATATCTGCCTCTTTCTCTTGCAGTATTTTTTAAAATGGCTGAGTTGTGCCAAAAGATACAGGTTACCTTTGAAACTGTTTTTAAGTGTAAATGTGACATTTTCTCCACTAATCACACCTTCTTCAGATGAAAGATAATAGAGTTGTCTGACTAGCTCAGCCCTGGGTCTTTGCTGGAGTAGTCACTCCAGAACAAATTAGATCTATGATGTTGGTTTTAAAAATTCTTCTATTTTTCTTTTCTGTTAGGTTCTAAGCTGATTTACATTCTCAGTTTGAGTGTGAAAATATTCTAAAAGGTGGAAGATCAGTAGATCAAATCATATGTAGTACCCTTCTGCCCAGTCCTCATTTTATTTCGAGCTGATGTCATAAGAGATACTTAGGTGCAGAGAATGTACTGTATTTTTTTCTCAGAACATTAAAAATCCATTCTAATTTCATTCTCGCTAATTCTCAGTCTCAGGGCAGCTTTAATTAAAATATAAATGACACAATAGTTTTAGTGGGGAGCGTGTGTAATTGTGGCTAATGTTTTTCTATTATTAATTTTTTATTCTTGAAAAATCATATGCAAGTATGCTCATTTCCATCTTCTCTAACCAAAAGCAAACCACTCAATGCCTTTAGTCAGATGGATTTCAGAGCAGCCCAGTCTTATATGGTAATGACTCAACAACTTACTGAACCCAGTTAGCAGCTTTATAGATCATGACCCAAAGTATCTCATAGTTAAATTTTGTAACAGTCCCATTTAGATTATCTCACATCCTCCATGTAACTGTTCATTGAAGGCAGCCATGCCTTCTCTCACCAAAGAAGTGATTCACCATTAATATTTCTAAGTCTTGATCTCTACATCCTATTTTTTTCCAACCTTGCTTTTCAGTGTCCAAAAGCAACCAGTCAGCTTGGGCTGATGTCCCACCATACAGGGTAATAGTTAAAGGCAATGATTTTGAACAGATTAGTCTTTAATGGCAGTAACTTCTTAAACATTTTTGCTCTATTTGATTAAATACTGATAATGAGCTTACAAACACAGTCCTCCTTTCTAAGGATGTTCATTACATTTGTCATAAGGGACAATTTCACTTGTACAGAATGAAATCTGTCCTAGAACAGAGGCCCTATGAAGGACCCTGCATACCTAAGATCGGCCCAGGCCACTAACCTCAGGCTTATCTGATGGCAAAAGACTTTGCAGCATTGCAAGGTTCAGCTGTCATAGCAGTTTTTGCTTACCTCTTGTCATACTGTCCTGGACACGTTCATTCATTTCCTAACTAAACTGGTGCATCATCACTTTTAAGAAGAGGATCTGACTGGCTGCTTCTACTCATCACTTTTAAAAACATTGCTACCGAGGGACCTGTCCCTCTTGTTTTGTGAAACGTCAGCTGAATCCTCAGTTGGCAGAAAGAGATGTCATCCTATTGCCTTCAGTGGGAATAGGTCAGGAGCTTTGACTCAGCAACATCTGGGGACAGCCAGACAGGGGTTTTCCCCTCTCCTTTATACCTGAGTCTGATTTTGATGTATAGCAGGGTTTTACATGAACATGGGCAATAAAGGGAGGAGGATGTGCATTCACTGTTTATGTGGATTCAGTGAATTACCAGCTGGTGATTTTAACCCCTGTTTCCACATGTGTTTTTCCTGGTAGCCTAAATCTTGCTTTATGCTGTTCTCACCCCTGCATTATACTGCCAAAGTGTCTGGGGGGGGTTGGGAGTGTGTTATTCAGTGACTCAGATTGGGATTTTAGTAATTTTTCAACCCCATCAGTTTGCTATTGTGGTTCATCACATGTGCAGCCACTCAGGCAGATGTGCTGGTTTAGGGGCAGCAGGGCAAATCTGAGAAGCACCTGGGGATGGGATTGGAAAAGGATTTGTGCAAACAGCACTGCAACTCAGTTGTGTTGTCTTACCCAGGTGCTACTGAAATACTTACCCAGTTTGTGGAAAAGCAAGTAGATACAGACTCAACCTTTAAAAAACAAAAACAACAACAAAACTGTAAGATTGATCCAACACAGTATGGATCCAACCAGGGGCTTTGTAGGTGGATGCTGAGCCTCATCCAGATTCTTTCCATGCTTCCCTGTGGAGTTTCTGTGATGTGTTGTGAGATATACAGAATCAGAACCTAGATCTGTTGAGATACAGGAGACTAAGTTTATCTCTGCCAGTGCAGATGTGCCAGTAATATAAAAAAGCTTTCACCCAGCTTAGAAGTGCTTATAAATGTTTTGACTGTCCAGGCCTGTGCAACCTGTGTTTTGGACTGGTGCTTCAACTTTTTTGATGATATTGCAGTCAGGGGTGAGATCCTTTTAACCTTTCTCCAAGTAGATGCTAAAGAAAAATCACAATAGCATCAAGTATCATGATCCTATACTGAAGATGAAAAGTGTGTGGGCTTCAGGAACAAGTTCTGCAGATGTCTCTCTCTCTACTTGATGCTGCTCAGCAGTCTGATTTTACTGAGTTGTCCAAACTGACTCTGTGTCTTCACCTTTTGGTTGAGACTACAGTGCAAAATGTCACTAGAGGGTTATTCTAGTCTCCATCTTCTCCTCAAGAAGGGTTACAGTGTAATTTCTGACGTCTCTTCTATTTTAGGGGAACCGGTTCTCTCACTGAATGAACACGCATGGCACCTGTGTTGGTTCAGCCATCTCTGCAGAGGGAAGATGTCACTGGCTGGGGAGTTGGTCCATGTGAGTGCAGTGGAGAGACACAGTGGATGCAGAACGGAACACAAATAGCTCTGCAATACTCTCGGCACTGAATGTCCAATAATTTTCATATTCTTTGGTACTGAGTATGTTTTCAAACATAATGTTAGAACACCGATCATCCTGGCTAGGTGTGTCAAAGGGAAAGTAGAGAATAAACTCTGCTGATCTCAGCGGAATGAACGTCCCGGGGACACTTGGCAAAGCAACTGTTCAAGTGTAACTCTCTATAATCTCAGAAGCAAAGTCTCTTTCCTTGTATGTTACTGCAGTTCAAATTAAGGAGGTCTACAACCAGAGATGATGATGTTTAAGGTCATGCCACCAAATTGTTGTACCTAATGTGTAATACCAGTCATGTCATGTCAGACCAAAGTCAGTAATGTAAGAATAACGAGTTCATTTCAGTTAGCAATCTTAGTTGATGGTTGCTGCGTGTGACCTACACTGAATATTACCTTACAAGTAAGGCAGGTTTGTGGGACAGTGGTGCAAGAACCTGTGGCATGTGACTCTTTCTGCTGTGATTCAGACAGTGGTGTCAAGAATGTGATTTCTTTTTGAGGGGAGAGTATACATCTTAAACTTGGTTAAGAGACTCTCCAGTTCAGGGAACAACAGACTGCAGTATGTTCAAAAGTAGTATTGTGCCCCCATTAAGCCATTCTTTGTTACTGTCATATAAGTAAGGATAAGTCATAAATAGTTTATTTGTTCGTTGGCAACTTCATATTTCATGTAAGGGTAGAAGAACACATATGCAATGGCACTTTTATGAGATCAACATTTAATCCCTGAAAGTGATTTAATAAACATTAAGGATTCCCAAAACCTAGGTCTTATCAGTCCAAGCAAACCTGTGACGATTAATAAAAATCCTGGCCTTTCCAGCAATGGCTAGGAGTGTATCACAAAATCACAAATATTCTGAGTTGGATATACACATTTACATACACATATTCTTATACAATTAGATGGGGTTATTACGATGGCTTCTCCTTCTGTGCTGTGGAAGGCAGCATAGGTGGGTAAAATGAGAGGCGGCTCCTTCCTCACAGCTATTGTCTATGCAAGGACCAGGCTCAGCGAGTGAATACAGAGCAGCGAGTGAGTGAGAATGGGGAGGCCAGGATAACACGTAGGAATATGAGGGAAACGTTGCTGCTTATTCAGAGTATTGTATTTGGACTCCATGAGTTGAGATTTCTTTGTGTTTCTATTATAAGATTAGCTGATCTGCAGTATATCCTAGGACATACCATTTCCTGTGTATCTTCCTAGTCTCACCACCTGCAACAGGACACAAAGTTGATCAGCATCTGTGTCAGAAGGCCACAGTCCCCAGAGTGGGCACCACCAGGCAATCTTGATTTAAGTATTAGTGTTTCAGATGTCTCCGAGTCCCTGGACTTCCCAAAATTGCTTTGGGGTGAAGAATCTCTATAGGCTTGTTAGCAACACTGTTTTGTTAGAGGAAAGACTATCCTTATTTTAAGTTTTTCTCTGGTATAATGTGAACTTGGTAAGGTGAAAGCAAAGGGTTAACCTCTTCATATAAACTCAGAAATGTTTAAAAGAAAGAATGCAGTTCAGCCTATCAGATACACAGCATCTTCTGTGGCTGTTCCTTAGAGCTCTCCTAAGGCATCTCTCATCTCTGAAGCAAATGGGACAAGTAGTTGAGTGACATTCTCCCTTTGGGATGCTGTCTTATAGAGTGTACTTTTCTGGGTCGTTTGCTTGTTTCTTTGTTTTGTTGACTTAGGCAATGAAAGGTAACTGATAAGCACTTTGCTTTCCAATGTACTTCAGCATTGGCCTATAAGGCAAATGATAGGGTTGCTAGTCTAGAGAGGTTACATCAGTGTTCAGGGGATAAACAAATACAGGGTGTGTGCTAAGTCAGAGCTATAGGGAGCTATCTTTGCTACTCAAGTAACTCTCTGCATTTTAAAGACTCTTACGTTATGTTATGCTAAAGAGTTGAAGCGTACTGCCACCTAGTTCATCCTCCTACTCCAAAACGGGATCAGCTCTACTTATAGCATTCCTGACAGACGCTTGTATAACCAGTCCTTTAAGACTTCCACCAAACGGGACTCCAGCCGCCTTTCCAAGTGAATTTTTGAGCTGAACATTTCTGCACTATGAGCTCATTACTTTTGTCTCCAGCTGCTTGTGAATGTTGGTAAAAGATTATTACCTAACTCTGTGCAGCAGCATTTTAGGTATTTAAAGCATGTCTTCGTGCTTTCTGTTCTTTAGGCTGAGCCACCTTCATTCTCTCAGTCTTGCCTTGTAACTTGTGTTGTCCAGCAATGTCACAGGTTCACCTTCGGCTCATGGTTCTGTGTAGTCCCTAGGTACTTTGTGCGGTTCTGCTTTTCACCCAGCTTTCACTTGGTCTAGTTGAGCTGTATCCTCTAGCTTTTTTCAGTTTGTCACGATTATTCTAACCTTGTCTTCAGCTGTACTTTATACAGTTTTTATTTTACCCAGCTTAAGGTAATATGCCAGTTAACAAACACTTCTTCTGTGTCACCTCTTCCATTATTGAAAGCACTCCATCATTCAGGAGCTAGGTTGAAGAACACTGCAAGAATGATTCTTCAGATTTGGCTGAACTGGGGATAACTGCTCCTAGAAACAACAGATTATTGACAAGTACTACAGCTATTTTCAAGATCACCTTTTTGCAGTATTCATTAGTATTGATTACCAGTTTTCTCATCCATCTATATGCAGTTCCCTCTATGGTGAAATGTTTAGGAAGACTGATATGTAATACCTAATTTTATGAACTGGATTTAGAATTTTTCTTGGTTTTCTTCACCTCTCATTGCAATGCTTCAATTTTTTTCCTAAAATTTTGTGACTTTGTCTGCTGGCAGTGGAACCATGTTTTGTGACATGTTGATCTTAGAGCATTTTTTCTTACCTGATTTAACTCACTGTGAAGATGCACATGCCTACACATCCACCTACTCTCCATGCTACTTCATGCAATTCATCATTTCACTTATTCATTATTGATTTACTAGACTGTTGTCCTTTTATAGATGGAAATTAGGTTGCTTTGACTAGATTTAATCAATACTTCTTTTTTTTTTTTTTTTTTTTTTTTTTTTTTTTTTTTT
>VWZN01002800.1:383751-394092 GCA_013396955.1 Regulus satrapa
TTTTTTTTTTTTTACTTTTTAAAAGAGTTTATTTCCATTGTGTGCTTACAAGTAATTTCACAGATTCACAGAATAATCTGAGTTGGAAGGGAGCCTCAAGGAGCATCAAGCTCATATCTTGAGTGAATGGCCCATACAGGAATCAAGCCCATGACCTTGGCATTATTAACACCATGCTCCAAGTAACTGAGATAATTAGCTACATCAGAGTTTTTCTGGGAAATTAAAGTAAAAGCAAATGGTTCATAGTCTCTATGGCTTCCTCGCTTTGGGATTTTTTTCTCCATTTCTGAAAATAAGCACTCCAACCTTTTTGAAACATTTGGTACCTTACTTGTCCTCAGTGAACTCTCAAAGACAACTGATAACAGCCTTGAGATTTCTTCTGCTCATTCCTGAAGTGCTTTAGGGCAAAGTTCATGTCTTGGACAATTTGAGAACATTTGGTTTACTCTGATGCTCCCTGTGAATCCCCTATTCTAGGCTGAGATCTTATTCCTTCTTTGTTGGTACTAATTCTTTGTTGATGCTGCTAGTGGGAGGATTGCTTGGCCTTTTTTAGCAAAGTCATATCAAAAATGATATTTTGATCTTCCTAGTGTAATGCCTCAATGGCATGCTTTCCTTTCTTGAATGGCAGAGCCAATAATTTTGTGTTACTCACAGAGTGATGCATTTCATTTTGTGCCCTGACCTTTTAATCTTCATGCCCACAGGGTGTTTTATTGCATGATGCTCATGTTATCTCACTGTAGGAGGTGTGCACTCTGCATACTTCCTATCATATACACATTTTTTATTTTCATAAAGAGCAACCATAATATTAAGAGGGTAACTTGCCAAACATGGCAGCTAGAGTTTTCCAAACAAATGCTCATTTTGACAAGTGTGAAAATTCTGGCCAGTGCACCTCATTGGCATATGTTGGCATCTTTTGGCTAGTTTCATAGTGCTGCAATATTTTTTCCCATTGTTCCATTGAAAATAACCAGGAAAACCTCACCTACATGATCCAGACTCTGTCTCTCATAATGGTCCAAATGTACAAGTGGTCCCCCTGTACAAGTGGGATCTGGCAAGAGAAAAGTTTAACAGCCTGACAGTTTTCCAGTGTGTTAATGGCAGTTTAATCTGCTGGCCAGTAGTTCTCCTTACTCTGAGGACTTGATCTGAGTTGTCTTTCCAAGGCAGCAGCTGTCAGAAAAACTATGAGAACAGGTTTCTTGTGACTGTCTTTGTGGAACCACTCTATCCTCAGGGAGAGAAAGTGGTGGATTTCTGCATCTCCAAAACAAATCCACTTAGCCTGATTAAGGCTCATAAAACCTGACAATTCTGAGAGGAAAAATAACTTATGAACTGGAAGGACATAGCAAGCAACACTTAATTGTGCACGTGGCTGTAGGGTTTTCACCAGCTTTGACAGGTACTCTAAACAGTCCCATTGAGAAACCCCCTCTATTTACACACACAGAGCTAAAACTGGTTTTAAGTTGCCTTCTGGTGCTGCCAGCTGACCAGTGGGGCAGGTGCTTTTAATGTATTGCTTTTCCTCAAAAAAAAAAAAAAAAAAGGAGCAAGTGATTTCTTTTAACCACTGCTTTCTCTTTTCAAGTCCCTATTGCCTCCTAGTCCCAGGTTAATTCAGCTATTCCTGCTGATTACTTGTCCTCATCCTGATTTCTCCTGATTTGGACCTAGTTTATTGGTTAAAAGCAGCATATTTGGTTGTCCTGATGCTGTCTTTCCACACTTCCCTGCCCTGTCCACTCTGNCTATTGCCTCCTAGTCCCAGGTTAATTCAGCTATTCCTGCTGATTACTTGTCCTCATCCTGATTTCTCCTGATTTGGACCTAGTTTATTGGTTAAAAGCAGCATATTTGGTTGTCCTGATGCTGTCTTTCCACTTCCCTGCCCTGTCCACTCTGTATTGGATGAGTTGCTTTTTCCTGCCATTGATGTTTCGGTTTCCAGGATTGCTGTACGGTTTGCAGGAAAGAGGGGTGACTGGAAATGTGGGTGAATGGGAAGGGTAACTTGAAAGAAGGGTAACTCAAAGGGTCTGTGCCTGCCTTGTCCCCTCTCTCTCATCAATTTTTTGTGGGACCCTAGACAAGTAATTCAGTCATTTTAGTTCTTATCTGAATCCAGAGCCATGTCCATCTTTACTTCAACTCACAAGTGTAAAAGGACCTTAAACACCTACCTCCTCAGCCTGGTGATCTCAGTTGTGAAATCTATACAAGAGGCTAAAACAGCGTTCAGGCCTTCCCATGCACTTGTCTGTCATCTAGACACGGATTTCTGGTAGTGCTCAGTGGAGATACATCCAAACCAGCTGTCACTACCATCCATCTTCATTTCTTAGGAGAATGAATTGTTTTAAATTCTCATATAAATTCCCTTTCTACTTGATTATGAAATATGTTTTAATTTGACAGCAACGTTATTTTTAGTAATACTTTTTGTAGCCTTTAGTATTAACATCTAGTTGGCAGAAAAAACTGCTAAATATTTATACTTCTCGTCTTTGATCTTTCACTCAGAAGGACTGAAAAGGTATCACACTTAACATTTATATTATAAATATTTTAGAAAGCATTTTAAATAGTCCAACTTCACCTCTCATGTTAAATTTGTTCAGAATGTTGGGATGGGTTGTCACTCTTAAGTACAGGTAGCTGCCAATGGTTGGAAAGTTTAGAGCGATCCTTCTGTGGCTAAGGACTAGGAATGGAATTATTGACATCACTCTTTGATAGGAGGAGGACCAAAGCTTCTTGCATCCTCTTGCTCACACACTGTGACTCAGAGGGAGATAAATGCAATGTCTTTGCACAGGAAGCACAACTCTACAAAGTGTGTCCTCCAGAGCTGCTCTTTGCAAACAGGTTGTGTCCCTCATCCTCTCCAGTACAGCCAGTTTCCCTGGAAGGGCACAACAGGGCTGAGAATGGGATACCCAAGTCACAAAGTTCTGCCAGAAGCACAGAGCCTGTTGATGCCAGAGATACCTTCTTCCACCTCTAAATTACCAGGGATTTAAGAGGTCAAGAAAAATGTTGAGAAAACAGGAGACCCAGCAATGGCAGAAAATATTTTGATTTATTATGGATTTACTCACTGAAAAGGTGATTTTTTTTTCTAAGAATTTCCTGGTTGGTAGCCAAAATGTTTCAGCTGCCAGCACTGCCAGGTAATGCGTGCTTCTGTTCTCCTCAGTGTGTCAGTATCAGCTATGCCAGCCAAGTTTCTTTTCCAGAGAGAGAGGGTGATCCATCATAGGAACTTTTTGCCTTGGCATCTCATGGGAAATGCAGTCCTGCCATGGTTTTTGAACTAAACAGGGAAGGAGAAAGTCAAGAAGCTTAGATGGCAATTCCCCTGACACACAATACCCAATTGAGTTATTTTGTTCTTTTGGTTGTTCTGTTAGAGAATGTTTAAGTCTCCAGTGATCAATTTTTAAACAAATAATGAAAAGTATTACTCCTTGCATTTTATTTTGGTGAAAACAAGATTAGACTTTGAAAAGCCTTTGACATCAACCTTTTTCAGTCAAACCTAGGGAAAGTGTAGCAAAATAAAACCCTGTGCTGTTCACAAAACAGGTATTCTGTCTTGTCTCATGCTGAGACTATAGTTTTTTTCTCTCTTACTTTCAGCATCCAAATATTTTTCTATGTTTACTACATAAAAATAAGTCTCAAGTACTTTACCAATCAGCCTTCTCTTATTTGCCACCTCAATGGGTAGAAGTAATTTCACTGGATTTTGTATGTGTGTATCAGAAAGTTTTCTTTCTCCCATCTTTATTTCACCTGTGCAGTCCTTGTATTCTGTCATGGTGAAAGCCTGAAGAGAAAATAGGAGTTTGTACCAATTCTGAGTCTCACAGGTTTGTACCTGTTCTGATCTTTGTGTGCATGGCTTTCTTTCATTGCTGAAAGGCTCAGCCTTGGGAAGTTGAGAGACTCATTCCATGCATAGTGCTGAATTTATGTGGCATGGTGTGTGCTCTGCAGTTACTCTGCTCAAAGTTAGACAAGTCTTGAAGATATTCACCCTCTAGCCTGCTGAATCTTCCTGGATTTAGTTCAGGATTTAGAACTGAATCACTTGATGGACTGGTGAGCCCCTAAAAACAGAAGAGGCCCAGTGTGAAGTGAATACACAAAGTTCACCTTGTGAGACTATTGACAATTATCGAATATTATAAGAATTCTGTCCCCTGAGTTTGATATATGATCTTCCCAAAGAGGTGGAGATTGGAGGACAAGCAGTCATCACCAGTGCTGGAATCCATCCCCTTGAGAAATGGTTTGCTACCTGCTTTACAACCATTGATCATTGCCTTCTTCAAGGAATCAATGAGTCACTGTCTTTAAAATTAAAAGAAAAAACACAATCCCAAATCCCAAGGCTTTGTAGGTTTTTTTCTGCCCTTTGGTGGCAGCAGAAGTCTGTGTCACAGCTAGCGTGTGATCCAGTGGGTACTCTAGATTTTGTTTTAGTATAATGGAGAATGGTACTTTTCTTCTTCACTCTTGTGATATTTCATTGCTGCCTGCATGTAATGGATTCCATTACTTCTGATGCTGTGAGACTTAAGAGCTTTTTAATAGGAAGTGCTTGGATCTGAGGTGGGTTATCTGTATCCTTGGCTGGTTACTGATAGGGCTGTAACAGTGCACAAGGGAAATACTCTCTCTGTTTCTTGTATAACTCAGTCTGTTTACAAGAGTTCCCTCTGCTTTGGAGCTGGCAGAAAAGAGCCCTGCACTGCTCATGGCAGTTCTTTTGTTGACCTCTGTCAACAAACCAATTTGATCTGTTGAAACAAGAAAATGTCTTTATGGGCCAAAGTGCTCAGCCAAAACACAACTAATTGCTTGAACTGTTCCATTAAACATTTAGTGAGTACCTTGACAGACAGGAAACTTTCAAGTGGAGACTGTGAAAGATTTTTTTTCAGTATTTATCTATTTATATCTTGTCTTGCATGCAGGAATTAGTTGATAGATTTAGGTAAAAAAGGAAAATAATGATAAAAACTTTTAAATTAATCCAACATTTTTGAATAGTGAACAATGACTTAGATGGTATTTATGGCTATCTAACAGTGTCCACTGACTGAGAAGCTGAAAGCGCTTTCATTTTTCATGTGCTTTTTACTATCTTAACCAGAGAGTATTATTTATGTCCTCTGCTGTTGTATCCCATACTGTGCTCTTTATCTCTCAATAATCTGGCTATTAACAGAATTTTGACTTTTCTTTTTTTTTTTTTCTACATGAAGAGAGAAGCTTAAAATGGAATTAATACTAGAGAAAGAATGAAAAGGTCAAGTGGGTTTCAGGTTTGGTATTCAGATATAGATTTCACCAAGTCCAATTAGAAAAGAGCAAAAAGTCCATTACTGTCTCAGTTTTGTGAAATAGAAGAACAATATTTCAGTCCAATCATCAGTCAGTGAATATGTATCTCTTTTGAAGTTACCACCAAAAAAATCCAGTGAACTTGATACTCTCAACATGTGTATCTTGGCCTGAATTCTTTATGAAGTTGAACCACCCTTCTGCCAGGTGTCAGCTAGAGAAGGTATGCAAGAGAAATGACCATTTCCTGCTTTCTGTGGGTTTAAAGAATTATTTAATCTGGAGGTGATCTAATGCCTTAAACAAAAATATATGTCCCTTTTTAAGAATATGCTCATATATGTACAATGTGCTCTTCCAGAGAGATGAAGTAATAGCATTTGAAAGGATGGATAAGAATGCATATTTTGGAAAGACCTTTTTTCAGAGAATTACTGCTATATTCTATGTTCATATCATCATGGTAATTGAAGAATTTGCCACTGATGAGGTGTACAGCACAAGCCTTTTGCCATTTTCCACGATGTGGTTTCTAGCAGAGTGCTATTTGTCAATTTCAAATTTATGGTAGGATACTTAGCAGTTGTGCCTACTGTCATAGAGATGGATGTGGTTTGAAAGCATGAAACAAAAAGGAACATGTAATTACATCTTCTTCTTGCAATTTAATATTCTTCCCCATTTCCACTTAAAATGGGAACCATTCTGGAACTGCTGGAGCCACAAAGTAAAACCAAAACTGTGCTCTCTGCATGGCTTTGTCAATTAGGATGCTGGTAACATGAAGCAGTTTATTTATTTCTTCCCAACATCACTGCTTTCAGGATGTCTTTGCAAACAAAACATGCCTTTTTCTTCCCTTAGGTCATTCATGCATGTGATTTCTGTGAAGGGTGTAGCAGCCACTCAGTACTGTGTGAAGGTTTACATAAGGGAATTATATGATAAATTTTTTGAGGGCATATAGGATGCACATTTCCATGGCAGGGGTACCCTCAAGAAACCTCATTGACATGACTCACTTATCTGAGAGAAAAAAAATCTCAGATGCTTGCACTACCATAGGTGTAGATCTTTCATTTTAAATAGTATTCTGCAGGAAAAAGGTGCATTATGGATATCATGGTGAGTAATACTGCTTAGTGAACTGCTTGGGATACAAAAGGGATGGTGCTCTTTTTTTGCTCTTTCATGCTGTGGCTGATTGTCATCTCTAGTTTTCTGTTCCTCAAAGTAAATCCAGCTCTCTAGAAAAATGTCTGGTTCTGTGTTGTCCTCACCACTTAAGAGCAGGGGTAACCTCCATACAGAACCCTCTGTACTTTTGTGCTTTATTTAAGGCAGATGGAAAGTAGAACACAGTTAAAAGGTAAGGGGTTTCCCACTCAGTGCTGCCCCTTTTATCTCCCATGGATGCAGAAGTTTTCATTCTTGTTTCATTCTTGCATGTGGAAGAAATAAGTGCCAATGCCAGGCATGCATTCTTTATGCAACATTTTGGTTACCAAATGACCCTGTGGTTAGTCTTATGTAATGCCCGAGACAGGTTCCCTAGAATGCTGAAGTGTTTTGCTGTTGATAGCTTCCGGGATCAGCTTTCCAGCCAAGTTGCATTTAAAGCATTCTTCAGTGGTTTTCCATGCAGGCAAGGCTAACACACATGTATTAATTTTTGTTGCCTAACACACCCTTTCATTCTAGCCCAGGTACCAGGAGAAGGTTGCTTTCATGTTGATTTTATTAGACTAGTGGCAGACTAAGACCCCTTAATTTCTTCTTCTGCTCAGGTATCAGGCTGAAATACCCAAACATATACACTGACCTTCAGATGGACCCCACACAGTGACTCTGACCCGGCAAAGACCGGCTCCCTAGCACATGAAAGCAGCTGAGTGGCAATTCCTGAAAATCATGAGGCAAAGCTTTTTCCTCCAAAACCATAGCGTTAGGCATTATTTCGCTCCAGTGTTTGTCTTCGGTGTGTATCCTGTTTCCTCCTGTGGCCTCAGAATAAATCGCTGCCTTCCTTCTCCCTCCGAGCAGTGCTTCACTGTATTCACTGCACTCCGTTACCTGAAAGCCGCAGGCTGGTGCAGAGACACTTGTGACACTAGGATCAGCTGAAGCCTAATGGGAGAGGAGTCCGTGTGACTGCAACCTCACGGACTTGTCTGGCAATGCACTTTAGGTAAATATAGCCTCTCTGTTCAGCTTCTACTTTTTTCTCTCTTTTTTTTTTTTTAACCCTGTGAAGCTGCTGTTGTAGGTTTTGGCCTCAAAATTTTGTTTCTCAGGATAGAGAGCCACTGCTTCTGTCTCATCAGGCTGCAGCATGACATGCAGCAGAGACTTCATTATGCATTAGCAGAGCCATCTCTAAGGTAGGCAAACACTCTGTGGCTCTGTAGAACAAAAGGGAAGTAAGAAACTCAATGAGCAGAGGTATTATTTGCTGGCAGTAATTGTTTCTAGTTGCAGCTGATGACAGGGATTAATCACAGTGTCTTAATACTTTATTTGGGAGCAGGGGAAATATTACGGGAGGGAAGAGCTGAGAAGTGCTCTTCCAAATCTCCCTTGAAAAGTTAGTAATAGTACTCTGGAAACAGTGCTTAAGGTTTTGAAACTTGCAGTGTGTCTTTTATTGAAATAGATTTGAACCCTTACACTCCTTCTTTCTAATTAGTAACAGAGACACAAATAAACCTAGCTAAAAGGTGAGAGAAAAAAATGTAGCATATAATGTAGCATCCATGTTCTGTGGGGTTATGTATTAGTAGTTAGACGTTCATTTTTTTGCTTTTAATGAAATCTAGATTAATTACATTTAATGCAATCCCTATTTTAGTTCTCTCACACCAATACTTAACTTCAAGTGCAGCTAGCAGAACTGCAGTCCATTGCTGTCCTCTACGACCTTTACCCTTTCCTGATTTAAATACCTCCTAAAGCTACTGTTCTTCCACAACACCCACAAGAAACTGTTGTATCCTTGTCTGCCATATATAATTTGTTATGGAATGAACAGCTCTCCAGCATGGAGAGAGGGGGATGAAGAAACACCTAAGTCAGGAGTAATGGTCACTTTCTTTTAACCAAGGCAATTGAAGAAGCAGGTGCTGTAGCTTGCCTACCACAACTTAACATATACATTAAGCAAACTTGCGTTTACATCACATTAAATAATGATAATGAATTGTCAGTCATTTCCAATATTTGCAAAACTTCGGGATTAAGCCTGTGACTGTACACCTTGTAAATAGATTTTCAGCCAAAGCAATTTGCAAATGTTTTTGATCAAGTGTATTCCTTAGCACCTTTAAAAACTGGAATACTACCAGCTCTAAGGATATTTGCCAGCCTAGTGTTGAAAATAATTTCTGTTGAGCTCCAATGCATTACCCCTCTCTCTTACTCAAATTTCTCACTGGCAATATAGCATCTGACCAAATCCTTGTTATTCCGTTTACTTGCTTCCCGCGGGTTTATCCTCTTGGCTGCTTTGAAGAGGTGGAGCAGAACAGAGCAACACCTTCCCCACAGTTACACCTCCCCCTCTTTTCTCAAAGATCACTTTTCTGCAGCATTTAACCTGCACACAGGGAAAGCTGTTGGCTGGCTTTTAGCAGTTAACTGCAGTCAGCTTAACACTTTATGAAATGCAGTTTGCCCTTTCAGGTGCTAGCCAGATTTAACTTGCTTTATCTTCAGAGCACACAAAAAATGGAGGAATGCTTTAATTAGAAGTAGCTTTTTTGTTGTAAACTGCCAGTGGGAGAAGGGCAAACTTCACCTGTGTTGGGTGGGACAACATTGGTATCAAACAACAATTCTGAGGTTAAAATTACCTGTGCCTGTTTCTAGTAGGATTTGAAGTTGAAATTAGGGTCTTGAGAGTTGTCTTTGTGGATGAACATATCTAACCTTAGATTTAATCAAGTAGTCATAAGCTTAAATGTCATTCTAACATGAAGCAATTTTCAGGAGAGATGACCCAAAGCTTGCTGTCTGCCTTTCTGTGCCATTAAATGCACACTTCTGCCAGTCTGGAAGCTTCTGCCTGGTACTGTCTGGTTTCCCATTATTTCTCCCCTCAGATTTTCTCTCTTTCATTGAAGTGACTGTTCACCTTTGAAAGAAGAAGGTGTGTGGGCTCCATTTGAAGCTAAAAACGATGCCAAAACTTCCATTTAAATTCAGTAACTGAGGCACTGCAATTACAGAGATGCCCTTGCAAAACTAGGTGCTCCTGCCTGCTTTTGATGGAGAGCAAGAACATTTTTTTCAGTCTTACTCAACTTAATGGTTTGTCCGGATTTTTCATTAACTTGTCTTTGCCTAGCTCTTAAATACTCTTAAATACTTTGCTCTCCCCCATCATTCCCTTTTCTCTATTCCTGTTCCCTGTTCTCCTTTGTCTCTTACTTTCCAGAGCACAGAGTAAGGAGCCCTCCTTCTGGGGTCGTTTGCTCTGGTAAGAAGCTACACACCACAATACAAGTTGAGGTATAAGGTGGACTTCAGCAAAGTTCTCTGCCAAAATTAAAATTCAGCTCAGTCCCGCCTCTCCAAACTGTGTATCTTAGCATTAAGGTGATTTTTCAAGCAACAGGGGCAAAATTAGACGGCAAATAAAAAACGATCCAGAGGGTAAGTGTTTGGCCTCGTGTATTTGCATTTGCAGGCGCATGTATTTTTGAGTCCTGTTTTGCTTTGTGTTTTGTAGGACGAAGAAGGTCAGCCACTGCTACCGAATCATTTACCGGCACCCGGAGAGGACGCTAACGCAGGACGAGGTGCATCGCGTCCATCAGGCTATTGAGGAGTCAGCAGTTCGGGAGCTTGGGGTGGAGGGCAGGTTCTAGCAACGCTGCTCTGGAGCCCCAAGGACAGTAGCTTTTTTTCTTTCTTGGGGGGGTTTTCTTTTTCTTTCTTTCTTTTCTTTCCTTTTTTTTTTTTTTT
>VWZN01002800.1:394133-405242 GCA_013396955.1 Regulus satrapa
GGGGGTGGTTTTAGATCACAAGTAGAGAGAAGGGTTTTGTGACTGAACACAGAAAGCAATTGATAGACGGGCAATGGTAAAACTGGCAGGTAATAAACGTTACTACTGAGAAATCATTGATGGAGCACTGGTGCTTTTATTTTAAGAAATGGGGGAACAGCCGTAATGTAAGATTTCCCTCCTGTTACGATAAGAAATACACTGCCTGGTGGTTTTCTGTGTTGTTAATTGGTCCCTGGGTTCCATTAAACGGTAAATACTTGGCATTATTTCTGTGTTGACAGGATCTTCTGCCCATGTAACAAGTGAAGCAAATCAGAGACACAGATTAGTTCAGGGAAGAAAAAACCCACCCCACCCCCATCCTCAGCCTTTTCTTTTTTTCTTTTTTTTTCCTTTTTTTTTTTTTTTTATAAGAGTTGTCAGATTTTGCTTCAGAGAAGGAACCAGTGTGGCTTGGGCCAGGTTTTGTTGTCTACAAATTGGGAAGCTTTTTCTGTTAGATCCTCTTGCTCCCACAGAGCTGAGCAGAGCCTAGTGAGGTGCTCAAAGCTGTGCCACCTTCACCAGGGGAGGTGCTCCCTTGTCTCACTTCTCTTTGCATAGACACCAGTGCAGGATAAGTCTCCTTCCTTGTCACCTCAAAGTATTGAAATCACTTATGGCAGGATGGCAGTAAATAGAAACTCTTCCCTACAATGCCCTGAAAAGCAGCTGCCATGATCTCTCACAGTATCTTGCTTTCTAGCAGCAGTGTCTGCTCAGAAATTTGACCTTCAAGGCAGGAAACAAATGGGGTCTTCTGCTGTTTGAGGTTCCAGTTGCTTTACAGGATGCTTGCCTTTTTCACTGCAGGTTATAATAAGTAAATTGTGGTGGTGGTATGATGCTAGGGCCTGTAGAAATGTTCAAATGATCTCATGAATACTTGATGAGCCATTGCAGATGCTGATATGGAATATGGGACCTGTTTTGGCTTGTGATGGTATTTCATACAGTCTTGCAGGTCACATCTGGTTGCAGTGCAGGCAACATTCCCTCCTTGAGGGAAGAAGGTGGTAAAAATGCTGCAATAAACAGCATCTAACACTGATTTATACCTTATTAAGAAACATCTGTGCAGCAGGCTTGTACTCAACCATAAGAAGCCAGTTACTATTGCAGATGTGACAGAGGCAGAGAGCTCATTTTAATTTCATTACTCAACATATTTAGCTGTGTAAACAAATCCTAATCTAAATTGCTGTTTTGTTATCCAAATAACTTGACTATGAAAACAATATCCTAGACTTTCTGCAAGGCAAAAAGAATGGGTGGCATTTAGGCACCAGAAAAATCTACGAGGTTATTTTTAAACCATCATCTACTAAGATCCATAAATACAGCCTAGCCCTTTTGATGTTTCTCAGTCTCCTTCATCCTTCACCTTTTCTGAATTCTCAGTGATGATGTGAGGAGGAGGACTTCCCTGAGCTGCACTGTGCAGTACTTGTTCCAAGACAGGCCCTGATTGATGCTGTCACGCAGGGCAGCAGATAATGTGGATCTTAATTGATGAAATTGGGGAGTGAGTACCATAATCTGTGTGCTGTATGAAAGAACTAAGTCCCTTGGGAAAACAGGAGAATATCTGTGGTCAAGCAGGTCACAAGATTTCCCTTTTAATTTATTAATTAGTGAGGTTTCCCTCTTCTACTCCCCAAATCTTTCAGTTCTTTGATTCTGATCAGTCAGTTTTGAGGGCATGGAAGTCTGGGAAAAACGAGGAGGAGAAAATTGGACATTGAGCCTTTTTCACTGCAGCCACAGGACATCATGTCTGGCTTTGCAAGGCAGTTTGGGTGCTCTAGGATCAGCCCATATCCAGTCACTAACATCATCTGTGTTTAACTCAATGATTTCAGAGCTTTTTTTCAAGCGAAACAATTCTGTGATTCTCTCTGTCTGGATTGCACTCCAGTGAGCACAGCCAGTCTGCAACAGCCAGGTCTTGGTGGAGTAGTGTCATCCTTGAAACCCGAAAGGTTAATTTCACAAGCTAATAGGATAAGGAGGAAATGGAGGGCTTTCTCTGAAGGTGATCTGACACCGTGGGATCATCTTCTGGAGTACATGTTTTCATAGGTACAACTTTCAGGCAAAAACAAGAACTATTATGATTTAAAAACCAACATACTCTTCAGGAACAAGAGTGATTCAATCATATGAAGGCCTGAAAAATCATGTAGGCTGGTTGTGAGCATAATATAAATACTAGGGTATGTTTAACTTAGGTAAGCCTTTGTCATACATGTTCTAGGATTAATCTACTCTGAAAACCTATTGTTCTGGCAAGGATTCACCACAAGTAGCAAAGCAGACCTCAGATCAAAAGGCATCAGTGTTACATTTTTATGCTCCTGTCCTCTGGAAAATATGATTTTCCCTTCAAAGCTTGACCTTAATTTTACTGGGAAATTTGCTGTGGTTAGTAGTAAACTCTCAAACCATGTGATCCCTTGTGGGTGCCAACAGAAAGCCCATAAGAATCCCATGGTTGTAAAAGCCATGATTTATTTTACTACTGGTCAGAGCCACAGGATGCCAACAGGAAATCAGAGACTGGACTGATCCTGATGGAGGATGACTGAGGCAGGTCCCTGGGACAATCACTGACCAACTCTGTCAAAGAAAGGGCTGCCCTCTGCTGTCACTTGGCTTTTCTCAAGACATATTTAGCACAAAGGTAGGTGAAGTGGCTTGAAGACCAAGGACAATGTCGCTGCCAAGGTAAGATCTCTTGCTTGTCTCTGCTACCCTATAATCTGTCTCATTAATATCCCCCAGCCTTGGATGTGCTACAAGTCTAGTAAAGGGGGATGATTTCCCAGATATCAAAGTGATACCGTGCCATGTGGAAATATTAAGTGGAGTGGCATTTGAGTAATTAATGGGCATGCTGACTGACTAGTGAAAGGCACAATACACTGCTTCTCGTTTTTATCAGCTGGTTTTTACATCAGTATCCTTTAATAAAAGAGGAAAAAGTTAGCTGTAGCAAAAGAAGTTACAGGAGTGCTAGCTGGGGATGTGTATGACTGATCAGTATGTACTGTTTGAATGTTCTGGGTGCTGGTTTTGTTCCTAGTTGCCATTGGTTTTCAAGCTGACTGTGATTCCTGAAAGACTAAAGATTTAGTTTTAACACCCAGTTTGGGATCTTCCCGGTAAACAGCAGCAGATTTACAGTGCCCTCAGTCTTACCTGGTTCTGATGTTCTTGTTTAAGGTGCAAGTTGCAATGGAAAGGTGGTGTGATCTAGATAGGCAGGAAATGGCTCTGTGTTTTTACCCTTGAGACTGCAGTCACCTCTGCCATGGTATTGCCAGACATGATCAAAGTGTTGCACAAATCTGAAGTCGGTTTTCTACTGGGAGTCCAAACTATATTAGTAAACCACTGATGGTCATTACTGTCCTTCCACTGACAGTGTTACTGCTGTCCCTTCTGTAGCTGATGGCTGTACTGCAGTGCTGAAATTACCATCCTCTTACTCTGCACCTGTATTGAGCTTCTCAACTACTGACATATTGGTCTCAACTTTTGAATAATTTCATGTCAGGATTAGCTGTTTAAAAACAAAAATGGAAAAAAAAAAGTTAAAAAGTTGTGGGCTTTTTGTTTGTTTGGTAGTTTTTATCTGCAGTGATTGATGCATTTCAACTGTCCCAGGAACACTTTGATAGTTCATTAAAGTAAACTTTTTCAGCGAGTCTCACCCTGAAAAGCAGAATTATGTCCTTCTCATTGAGTTCACATTTGTGCAAAACTAAAAAACTTTCTGTTCATTGTGGGTTGACTGAAGATTGACTGGTGCTCATTAGTTAAACCAGGGTCAGAAAGCACTCTGCGTTGCCACCACCACCCCAAACATACACAAAAGCAGTTGTATGCACAAGGACATTCTGTCAAATTCAGTGTGAGCATATAAAATGATTGTGCTGGGTATTTCAGACTTGCTAATTGGTGAGCTATCTCCATCTGAATTGTTATCATCTGGGAGAGAAAATGGGCTTGTACTTCAGCTCTGAAATAAGTAGTCATATCTTTAAAGCTCAGAGCTCTCTTCAGCTACTGTCTTCTGTATGTCTTTGCTCAGAGATGACTTCCTGTAAAACAGATTTGCTTTCTGTGTAGAACAGGCCATATTGACTAATTACACACATCCTGATCAAATTTTAAGATACGTGAGCATTGTTTCTGAAAGGCCACCAGAACGGAAGCAGTTGTGTGATGACCTTGAACAAATTTGTAGGGGACACAAGAAACCAGTCATTGGTAATTATTACCTGCTTTTAAATGTATATACAATCACATCGAAATTTTAAGCTGAGTGTCTCAGGGGATACAACTGCCATTCAGCACAGAGCATGGACATATGCTGGATGAAGGCGCTGACTTCCCCAGAATGTGTTGTATAAGGTTTGATCATCATTAACATCTGATGCTCTCAAATGTTTGGCAGTTTCTGTGCTTTTGTGCTTTTGTCAGATGGCCTCTGTTATTTTATTTATGCCCACTGTTAACTAAGTAGAGTCTGATTTAGTCTGCCTTTTTTACTTGGACTTCTGACATGACCATGCTTTCTCATTTCAGTTTTGCTTACTTTCCTCATACAGTTCTTGCTGTTGGAATTTGGTATAACTTTGGTGAAGAAACTGTGCCAGGCTGCAGGTGGGGAGATTTATTTTGCCACAGCCTAAAGCCTGTGCTCCTGTGCCACATTATTGCAGGGTCTCTCTGTTCTCACCCTCTGGATGCAGGTGATTAACATGTGGTCCAGGGAATTGAACCTCTGCCTGCTCAGTAATTTGCTGGGCAGCGCTGCAGTCATCCGGAGCAGCTGCCACTTAAATGGGCAGTAGATTGTTCTCTTTTTGTTTTATTGCCTGCAGCTTCACCGTGTGCCACAGCCAGACGCGCTGTGTTGGTGTTTGCTGCAGCAAAGCATCAATTAGCTGCATCTTGCAATGTGCTGCCTGTGCAGCCAATATTCAGCAGAATCCCTTGTGCATGAAAATGGTTGTTTCCATCTCCACCCACAGATGGGAGGCATATCGAGGCCAGGGTCAGGACTAAAAAGTTGCTAGGCTCTGACAGGACCTGTTAACTGTTTGTGGATTTCAACAGTGTCTGTACAGGATGGCATCTGTATCTGAGTTGATGTATCTGCCCAAATGTTTAATCTTTTCTAAGATTTTGTAACCCATCACTCAGTGGCAGTGGTGACACTGGTGTCATTCTGGGGGAGGGGAATGGGGCTAGGGAGTGACCATAGAGTAGCTGAGAAGCAAGACACTCATGTCCTGGGGCTCAAAGTGCTGAGCTGTCCTCCCCACGACCATGCTCCAGGGAGGCACGGATGTGATCTTGGCTGCCTGCCTTTGCACAGGCACATAGTAAATAATTAACATGCACAGCCAGGATTTTTGGTCATCAGTTATTGCTGTAACTGATGATTAATTCAAGGAATTATTGATTTTCATGCCAAATCTTTGCTCATCGGTGGTAGAGAAACTAATAATCATTCACAGGGTCATTACTGACAGATCTCAGTATAGGAAGTGAATAAAACGTGGGAATGGAAGTGTAGGTCTGTACATTTGTTTGTGTCTTCCAGATCATGAGGGAAGTGAATGATAAACTCTAGTCAAAAATCTAACTTGTACCCGCACCAAGGTCCCTCTTGCTGACTGCTCACATACTTGGTGGTGTTTTCAGGAGGAACAGGGCTGTCTGGGATCACCAAACAGCTCTCCAGAAATGTCTGCTCAGAGTCCACAGGAAGTTCTTGTCTGGACACCGGAGACTCGGAGCACACGTTGTGCCTTGCACAGCAACATGGTTGGAGCCTGGTTGCCTTAAAACTCCTGTCCTATGCTCACAGTACACACAAGCTTATATCCCTGGGCCCTGCCCTGAAGCATGTCCTTTCTTTGGCAATCTCCTAAATTCCAGTTAATCTCCTCCTCAGGACTCCAGACCTCAGCTCTTCTCCCCTTTCTGCCACAATGCCCCAGTCAGTGTCTGCTGCCTTGCCAGAAGCTTGCTCAGGAGGTTTTCACACCGGGGCCAGGAAAAACAGATCAATGCTCCCCTGCTATGTGTGTTAATGCTTGGGTGTGTCTCCTCTCAGCTGCTGTTTTTCCCAAAGTTTGCCAAAACATCACGCCTCACTTGAAGTCCAGCCTGGATGTGTTTGGATTCAATGGAGTTCACTGGCAGTGCAAGCCTGAGCACCCATCTCCACTGCACACAGCCTTGCTTCCTTAAGCGAGGAGAGAGAAAAAAAACAGGCCTGCAAGGAAGGCATAATTAAGTGTATTCTCACTGAAAGTTTAGGTGTATTAGTAAGAACATGATGCCCAGCATGGTCCCTTGCATATACTCCCAGAAAATTATTACAAATATCTTTTGATAAATAGTAACAGCAGCCTTCTCTGTGTGTTTACAAGCTGCTATTATTGTGCAGTATAGCCTGCGTCATTTTCCTTTCTGCTTGATAGAAACAGAAAATTTGAATTTGGTTAAGAATTTGATTAAATTATTTCCTGATGTTCCTGGTCTTGCAGCATTACTTCTTATGTTTGAACAGTGAGGTCAGCACAACTTTGCTAAGAAGATATTCAGTACTTTACCAAATTATGTTTTTTGTATGTCACACACATATGAAATCAGAGTGGGCTATGTGAGTCTCATTTCTGTGCTGTTGACACACAAGCAGGGTTGTTTTTCCCTATATTCTGCCTGAGTAGAGATTTTTCTCTTTGCTTGTTTGCCGCAATACACAGAAATCACCCTTTTCCTAGAAAAATTCAATACTTTTTGGTGCCTCCCACTGTCAGAGAGCCAACATTCTTCTGAGCACTCTCCCTTCAATGATCAATCAAATTTTGGGCAGAGAACTCCCTTTCCCACTTGAGACTTTTTTTTTTTTTTTCAGCCTGAAAGACTTTCTGGCATCTGTTTCAGCCTCCTGAGCAACACCTGCTGCTGGTGACAATGCAGGTCTTCTGCCTCCAGGGAAGAAAGGTGACTTAATAGAAAGGCCAACTTTACAAAAGACATTTGAATTACTTAAATGTCCTGCCATAATGACAAAATAAAAAAATCTAGCCTCTTAAAAATTACGCACAGAAGTCAGTTTTGGTCTTTACTAAAGAGCAGGTTTGTGCAGTGGTAGCATTTCCACATCAGTGCAGCTTGTGAGGCTCCAACAGAGGACAGCTTTTCCACTGAAGGCTCTTTCATTCATGTTTAGAAAATTGCTTGGTAGTTGTATGGCTTTCTTTCTGTTTGGTCACACATCTGGAGTCATTGGCTGTGCCCCCTCTGCTTGTTCCCAAACAGAAGGAACACCCTAACACCTTCTGTGTCTGGTGCTCTGGCTCTGCACAGGATGGGGCAAAGAGGGAAAAGTGGCTCTTAACTTACAGGGTCTGTTGATTTCTATCACTTTCTCTGGGCTTTGAAGGAAGTCAGCCAGAAGAGTGCTTCTCCTAGCACTGATATTCCAGTGGAAACATGGTTAACAGGAAGAACAGTAGTGACATTTCCCAGAGGGAAGTAGATGTGAGATGATCCATGTAGGACAGCTGTCCTTTCATTCATACAGCAACTGTTCCTTCCTGCCAGGGAAAAGGTCATTTTTTTCAGTGTAGGTGCAGGTGGCATTCTTCATGGCCCTCTCCACCTGGAAACCACCTCTGCAGTCCAGATGTTGAGCCACACACTGGGATCACCATGGTAGGCTAGGGTGATCACAGCGGCTTTCCTGTGTGGCCATTGAGTTATTTTGTACATAAAACCAGAGCATCATGTATGGGACTCTGTCCAGAAAGCTCTCTGGAAAAGCACGCCCTGTAAATGAGGTAGGCTAGGCTTGTTATTAAACCCTCCCACTCAGTGGCAGACCTAAAAAGGAGGGACATATCACTCCATAAGTGGGGGATGTTTTCTCAGTTGTGACTCTAACCCTGAGCTTTCCTACAAGATCCTAGGGATCTTGAAACATTTTTCCAATGAAGGTCAAATGATACACCTTTATCATACGCATGAACTGAAGGCTGGAGAGACTGAAGGGTTTGCCTTGACTCACAGATTTCTGACGCAGTACCTGAGTGCCATTCTGTTGGAGGTGTGTGCCCTCAGGAATGAGGGAAGGGAGGACCTTGGTGCTTTACCTGATCCTTACAGCACTGGATTAGGATTAGGCCCCACTCCTCTGCTTCTCTGCATTGCAGTGGCATTTAATGCATTACTCTGGAAGCTTTCTCCACCAAAATCCAACCAGAAGAGTTACAGTGACTGAGAGACAAAGGATGAAAGAAGGAATTGTGAGGCAAGGAGGGGCACCAGGCATCTAATTTTCCCAATATTTCCACTCTTCTTTTCAAAGCGCATGTTGAGTGAGGCTGAGGAAGCAATTGGCAGCACATTCACAGCACCTTGGTCCTCTGTGTATGTGTCTTCAGCAAGGATCTCAGTCTGGTGTGTGTACTGAAATTGTGTCAGGAGCTACACAGTTTCTGCCAGAAGATTTAATTTTCCCTATCAAGAGCTCTTGGGCACCTTGGATCTGCTGTAAGGAAGGGGATGAAATGTTTAGTGGTAAGACTTAGCCCTGCAGGGCATCTCTTCAGACATGAGAGTGCAGAGAACAGCAGCATTCCTGCTTCCTCTGGTCCTTGCCTGCACCAAGGCCAGTGCACATTCCCAGTGCTCACATCGGGGTGCCATGAGAGCTGAGATTCACATGGTGGTGTCTGAAACACATTTCCTCTTGTGAAAGGCTGGCAAGTGTATGTCAAAGCATTTCATCAAGTTATCAAATAACATTTTGTTCTTGTCTCCATATGATGAGCAGAGCTTGGCAGTCCAGGCACTTACATGCAAGATTATAGATGCAGGAGCTCTCAATGCATTATTTTTCTTGCATTAATTTGTTCTGTTTCCCCTTGTGCCCATGTGAATTTCTGTCATTCATGTCCTGTGGTAAGAAGCTGAGTTTAGCTGAGCTGGGTTAAAAAGAACGCATGCTTTGGGTTGGTTTAAACCTGCTGTCTGGTGTCCCACATCCCAAAATATCCAGCACAGTCAACACCAGGCCCCCAGTAACCAGAGAGGTACTGACAGATCTGGGCAGTTTTTGGAGAAGAGTGACAGAGTTGATCAGGAGAGGTGGAAGCACAGGTAGATGAGTTCAAATATAAACTGATGCAGAGCCCAGCTCAGGAATGACTAACAAATGTGTGGTTTGTGAGACACGTAGCACTGTGATGAGCACGAACACCCTCCCACTCTGCCGAGCGTGAGAGCAGAATTCTTGGTGTGACACGCAGGGATATAACAAGGGCTAATAGAGTGACAGTCAGACTGAAAGTAAGGTAAAATTTCCTGACAGTGAGATGTATTTTGCTGTGAAACAGCCTCCCAAGGGAAAGGGCAGGAGCCCAACGCCTTTGTCTTTTTTAAAGCCAAACTGGACAAAGCATTAGGAAAGGTACTTCAGGGAGCAAGTGTAAATTGGCTGGAGGACGGAGTGGTGATCTAATAGATCCTCTCCATTTCTAGTTCCTATGATATAATCCTCTCTGTATTGCATATTTGACTGGTTTTAAGCTTGGGAGGTAACAGGGAGATTAAACTGAGGGAAAAAAACCCAAACAAACAGAACAAAACAAAAAAAAAAAACCAACCCTGTAGAGTTTGTATAATAGTCATGGAAAGTGCCAGATTGAGAGCTCCTTAGGCCATTGGCACTATTCAAAAATAGCATTGCAAATGGGAAAGCAAAAATTGTTACATAGGTAATGATTATGGTAATGACATATTTTTAACGAGTCCTGGTAGTCCCAAGTATCCAAGAGCAGATCTCAGATTTGGGAGTGTTCCATGTAATGGAGATTGCTGTAGCTGACACTGAAATGTAGCAACCATTCCACTGAAACAACCTGTTTCAATGGCAGCAGTTTAAGATGGGGCATAAAGTATAACTTCTGTAACTGAAACTATAGAAGAATTGTCTTGGTTTGGCAGAATTTCATTAATTGAATAATTATCTAGGCAGGAGTTTCTTTTCAAAGACTTTTCCCCAGGTCTTTGCTTTTAAAGTATCAGGATCTGGAAATATTGACAAGGCTTCCTTGGTTCCTTTTGGGTGGGCAGGGAGAAGTCTGCTGAACTAGCATGACCCTGAGCTGAGACACATTGGACTGGCCTTTTTTGTAGTTTTTATCTCCCACCTGGGAGTCCTGACTTCAGCCTCTGAGTTCCTGGAGAGCAAGGACAATCTAGTTTCTTTTAGCAAAGAAGGGAGCCATTTTGGAAAAATACAAAACTGTGAAAGGGTATGATTTTTGTAAAGAACCAGAACAGTCAGATTGGAAAAGCTGCATATATATTATTAACAGGTTTTAATATTGTGATTTTAAACTGAAATGTGTTGGTTGTCATTCACATAGAGAACAACTATTTTTTTCTTTTTTTTTTTAATAATCAGTCATAAATCTGAAAGAAAGTGGCCAAAGTATGGGTATTCTGCATTGTTTATCATTCACAAAGTTAGACTTCATTAGACAACAGCCTTAAGAAATCATCTCAGTTGAAAGAGGAAGGAAATGAGCCAGGCAAAAATTTGCATGTTGAACATGTCATCCTTCTGGAGCCACATACTCACCATGGAACTGACTCACATGGCATTAAAATTTGTTTGTTCTCATTTAAATGATCTGCAAGACTGTGTTTAATGTAATATTTGTTAGCTTCACAATTAATCAAATGCTATCCATTTGTTAATGAAGGTGGAAAACATTCCTGTATAAAATGCCACTGACTGCTGAGTAGCTCAGGTACTGAACAGTTTGGCTACCTCTATATTTCAGACAGATTAACCAATATTTAAGATTTTTATTCAATAGTCAGTACAGATTTCATTCTTTTGGCTGTTAGCTAGTCATGCAAAAATCAGTAAAAATTTTCCTCTTAGTGTTTATATTATACATAGGGGTTGTTTGGAGCTAGAGTTTTTGCTTTATCCATCAGAAATTTTAGTGTTTCATCCAAAAAAAA
>VWZN01002800.1:408729-471161 GCA_013396955.1 Regulus satrapa
AAAAGTAGGGCTTTTTTATGATCCTTGGAAGAAAATGGATTTGCAGAGCTTCTCTCTTTAAATGTGTCAACATAAATGACATCCTAGCAGGTCTTGCAGATTGCATGGCATAGGCAAATAACTACTATTTATTGCATGGGCTGTGCAATTTTTTACCTAGCTATTTCTGCCACATGCAGAGTAGCTGAAACAAATTTTCCTCGCACATTTATATATACATTTATACATTTATATAGTGCCTGTCAAGAGCTGCATGCCGTGGTCTCCACTAATGCTCATTTGTGCCATGATTCCTTACCTAGGATTAAACCCCTCCCAGAGGAAAACTACCTCCCATCTGTGATGCCTATTACAAAACAAGCCAGATTCTGTGCAGTGCTCTGTCTAACAGGTTACAAATGGCTTTCTCCTTCCCTTCGGCCTCCCTAGTCTCCTCTGGAAAGGCAATCTAAGGCAAGTCTATCACGGAGTTACAGGAAAGACACTCTGCAAGTCTCTTCGCAGACTCTTTCAGGTCTCTCAGTCTTTCATCACCAGCTTGTTTCAAAGGGATAGCAACATAAAAGAGAAAAGTATTTAAATAGAGAAGACAAATAAGTCCAGTGAGGTTCAATAAGGAAAATCCAGCTCCTTCTGCATGGATATCAGTAAAATCTATGTATGTAAGCATGTTAATTAATGTGTTTGAATACTAAGGAAAAAGAATTTAACCATTTCTATATTACATCCTTCTTGATATGTGTATTACCAAGCTGTTTGCCCCACCGGCTTTGGATGTTCTCTAGTAGTATGTTAGTTACCAAACTTATTGTGCTCCAACAGGTCTTCTGGATGGGAATATCACTTCTGTTCCTCGCAGTTGTCATCAGAGGGACAACGCATGTGTCTGAAGGTGCCTCTGGAATTTGCTGAATCAGACTCCAAGTTTCCTGCTACAGCAGCATGCTACAATTCTCCTCTCCCTTGCTGACCTAAATATCTCCCTTTTCTGAAACATACAAATTACATCTGTGAGGCAAACACTGCACCTGCGTGTGTCTGTATGCGATTTACTCAGGCAGAGCTTTTACTGCCCGCTTATTTTTCAGAGTAAGAAAAATAAAGGTCTCTGTACTTAGCCTACGATGACAGTTTTGCAGCGGGAGAACACTGAACAAGAAAAATGAAGACTGCAGAAGTGGAAGGAGGAAATGAAAGTTGCTCTACCGACAGGGCGACATGAATTCAGCAATGGGTGGATTAGTCTGAGTGTTATCAGTGATGATGAAACACAGCAGACTGTGGTAATGAAATATTTATGAATGGGGAAATGATACTGCATTCTGCAGTGCAGCACAGGGGAAAGTGAAATTTCAAGAATACTGTAATAGCAAAGCCCTCCATTAATTATCGAAAGCAAGCTGTAATGCCAGTTACTATGACAACAGGGTCCCCTATGTATTTTGCACTATCAGGCGGGGCTGGGGGCCGGGGGAAAGAGGTGGGAGAAAGAGGGGGCTGCTTCTATTTACTGGAGTGCATTATATTTCTTTTTCAGTTGTTGTTGCTGTTAATTAGGACTAGCCCAGTCTGTGACTGTGCAGTTAATTTCAGTGATAAAATTATAAAGTGACTATTGGCTAAAATACAAGGAAAGTCTTTAAAAATTGGTACTGATCTTTTGACTCTTTCCATATTAAGGGACGTACTATCGTAATTATTAATGTTCTTATATTAATGCATGATAATGTAATAATAAAAAGCTAAATGATACTAGAATTATTATTATTAATAATAATTTTGACTGTGTTAGGCTTCCACTCACAAAGCATTTTAGAAGTAGTGATTAATTAAAGTGTCAATATTGGCGTACTAAATCCACCACTGCATTTCTAGATGGGGCAAGGGAATGTACAACCTCTGCTCACTTATTTCTAATTACTACTTATTTGATTTCTTAAACCCATTACTGTCTTTGAGATTTCCAGTTATCCTCAGCACAGACAAGGATTTTTCCTTCCCCTACCTCTACGAGGTAGGAGGAGAGCAAGGTATAGACCATGATGAGAAGAAGGACTGAAACACAGTCCACTGAAACACATTTGAGGTCCCTGTCAGCATGTCCTGTTAAAGCAGCATGTTTGTGAACAAGATGTCTATAAACAGTTCCTAAATGGAATAGGCAGAGGAGTGCCCTCCAACACCTCTGCTCTGATGACTGTGGGGGCTGGGGATGGATGGGGATAATGGGCCACAGATGGTGGCTGGGCTGTCTGGCTCTCACTAGGCCGCACTTGCTGCTGTGGCTGTAGGAGGCAGAGCACTCCTGCATGGAGCATTGTTCCGGGGCAGTCAGACATTGCTCACATTTTCATCTTCTTGTTTTAGGCTTTGCAGTGCATTTCATCAATGTTATCAAAGGGATCTACAGATCACCTTAGTGTAGCTCCTTTCCAGTGGGCAGAGTGCTTCAGATCCGTTAAATGCCTGGCCCAAAGTGATTTAGGTACCAGTAACAGAGGGAAGAACACAGGCCAAATCTCTTATTTTCAGCTTCAGGACCTTCCACAGCATGGAAGAGTATTCAGCTGATAATCAGCTCTTCTAGGAGGGAAAGCGTTGCAAAGGCAGTAAGGGAAAATGGTTGGAAACTTGTAGCTTGAGTACTCTCTTGCAAGTAGCTAAGTTCAGTATTATCTGGTGCACATTTCCTGGTGCACATTTCCTAATCTTATATGATGAAACAAGCTTAGAGGCAGGCCTCTTAGCCCTATGCACCTGATTGATGAAACAAGCTTAGAGGCAGGCCTCTTAGCCCTATGCACCTGATTGAGCGCAAACGTGACTGGATGAACAGCAAGTCAGATGTGATTGCAGCAAGAGGATTTGTGTATCACCACTGAATAGGAAGTGCCATGAAGGTTTTAATTTCTTATATGTGGGTGTATGCACATGCACATATGCACATATGTGTGCATGTGCTCATGCATCCATAAACATAGGTTTTATATACATAGAACGCAATGGACTGTGCACTGTGTGAAATACTGGCTCAGAGAGGAAGGAATTTGCCTGATTTTGTTAATGTTGAGCTTGCTGTATGAGTATGGAGGAGAAATAAATTTATTATTTGTTTATTACTGCAAACATTCCCCTCCTTGCCGTTCAGAGCCTTTAGCTCTTCTTTGTTGGGTCTTTATTGCCATCCTGATTTCTGCTTGCAGAAATCACCTGCCTTGACATGGCTCAAGACATGAGCTGGGAATACTCCATACCCTTTAGTAGCCTGTATTCCCTTAAAAAACAAAACAAAACAAAAACCAAAAACAAACCCACAAACCAAAACAAGGCACTGTGAGAATGATGTGCACACTGTGAGCCATAAACAATGGAGTAAGGTAATCCGGACAATGAACAGCTTTGGGAAGCCAGCAGGGACAGCAAGGGCTCCGTTTTCACTGTGATGACAACTGCCCCAGAGGACCAATATGGATGTAAGCTTTCCTTTCCTTGGCTCCAAGGCTAGAGGAATCCAATAAATAGCCCAGACTACAACTCACTTACTTACAAACAATGTGGGGAAGGACAAGCCTGTTAGGTTTGGCAAAGGAAAGCAGGTTGTGTTGGTTTAGCAGTTTCAGAAACTTGACAGATAAGAAAAGGTTCTGGTAACTCTTTGCTTAGTGTGGAAAAGGCAACAAGTAGCCGTGGGCATGGGAAATGTAATAATATTCCTCAAACACAATATCTGCCAGAGACAGGTCTGATGTATTAATCCTATGTGATTCACACATGAATGGCTGGGCATTCCCTGTAGGTCTCCCCAGCATCATGAGCTCTGTGTTTAGATGCATTGCAGAAGGACTACTGTTGTAAAGGGACATGGGTGGGCTTCAGAGACACCCAGTGCCATCATTCAGAGCCATGTCTTTTGGGACAGAGGATGGGGAGGGCCTTGCTTACAGCAGGAAAATAATTAGTCCCAGAACTAATTTTAGTGTAGAGGAAATAATACCACAAATAATTCCCACTGCTACCTAGAGGGCACTAATTCTACCTTTGTGCATTTGTGGGTCCACAGTGGATAAAAGGCTGAGCTGAGATGTTCCTTTTTCCTTTTCTAAATGGTTATTGGTTGTCAGTCCTGAGAGTGTGCACATGGAAGTGTGGGTGCCTGCATGTGCATGATGACTTTGCTTCATTAATTGTCACATGTAACTCAGGTCATCAGACCACCAGGACACTTGCAGGAGTAATCTTGTGGCCACATAAACTCTGTCTTCTCTGGGATGGAAGGTATCATTAGCAGATTTGTACCTCTCTGTGCGGAGAAGACAGACTCTGTCCCTAAGAAACATCAGCCATCTGAGGGAAACCTTTCCTGGCCCTCCTGGTTTGCTTTATCCAGCTGCTGCCAGCTACAGTATAAATTACCCCATCTACACAAGGATTAACCCATGAGCCAATCTGAGTCAAAAGCCATCCTTGTTGTCTCAAAGAGGACAGAGTTGAAAGCTACCATGCTACAAAGATTTGTGCTAAACCTTGGGGTCAGCCTAAAATAAATGTCAAACGTCTATAACACAAACATTTAGAAAGAGCACAGACCAGTGTTTATGGACATTTTATCCTGTTGAAGTGAGAGCCCTGCCACCAAGCTTGGCAAAGCCATCTCTTAACAGCACTAGGAAAGGCAGGAATCGTTGCTCAGCAAGTGAAGGAACCGTGCCTGTGCCTGCCCAGTGTGTAGGAGGGGGGAGAGAAATCAGAAGGGGGATTAGTTTCTGGTTGCTTCTGCTTCTGACAGCCCCTAAGGTGCTAGGGAGAAAAAAAAAAAAAATCGTTGCATTAGACGTGTTTGCATCACTCCATAAATAATGAATATCAGCAGTCAGATGGAGCAGGCGCTTCCCTCAGAGGCGTGAAAGCCATAAGGGAGGAATTCTGGAGTGGGATGCCCCAAGTTGCTTTGGTGGCCTTTCTCCCCCAAACGGCAGATGCTTGTTGTAATTCAGCACACACAGGGGCCAGCCCTGCCTGAGCCTGCGGCAGGAGCCTGGCTTGCACTAAACCAGCCAGAAGAGAAGCCCCCTTCATCACCTGGTGGGTTTTATGTTCCAGCTCTGGCTGTTTATTCTTTCTAGGGCTATTCTGTTTGGTCACTGCAGGGACTGCTACAACACACAGGGGAGCAGAGAGCGCTTAGTCAAGGGCAGAAATATTCGGATGCAGTCAACAATAAAAGGAATCCCTGAAAATTATAGACATTTTCCAGAGCAGCTATTTTCTCTGCCTGCAATGTTTCATATGCCTGACTCTGAATTACCCTGAAGTGCAATTAAAATACTTTAATGCTTGAAATCTGGAAATTCTCAGTCCCAAAGTCTTAATATCATTCCTGGCTGTGAAAGAGGAGGGGAGGAGGGGAGGATTTATTCTCACCAGGCTGCAGGGGGATTTACACTAACGGTTTACATCCACTTCATTGCAAATCCTTTCTGATAAGTCCTTCCCACCCAGTGCCTGTAGGTGAGAAGAGGGCAGAAGTGCTGGTGGTACAGACAATTCTTCTGCTTCCAAATGAGCAGGGCAGATGTGACACCCTCCGTCCACAGCCCCAAGCCAACCAGGCACTCTGTGCCCTGCTTTCAGCAAACCTGGAATAGTTTTATTTCAACTCCTGTGGGAGGAGGTATAAAGCTAAAGCTGCAGTTCTTCCTCTGAAAGTTCAGTTTTTTCCTTCTTCCAGAAGCAGGTAAGACCTGATATCTGAGTGCAAGGTGAAAGTGGAGCCAAGGCATGGGTTTTGGTGTAGTTCTACAAGAGGCAATGTATCAGAGAGAACTGTACCCCTCTGTCAAAAAATACTTGGTTAAAGCAATGCATTAGGTGGCTTTGATCATTAAGGAAGGAAAGAAAGCCAGTTTGGTTTTCCCTTGGCTCATCTTTGGCTCTCTTGCACTTTTGCTGCTCCCTACAGCTGCCAGTGCAGTGTGTGCTTGTGGATGAACATTAAAGAGAAGCACTTGCTAAGCCGAGAGGACTCTGCATTGCTAGGCAAACATTTAGATGAGTGATATCAGACTTTTCTTAAAGAGCATGAGCTTAATTTAAGACTCAGCATCCAGGCTGAGCCAATTCACATGTGCTGAGAGAAGTCTGCTTGGATGAGTGATGGGAGCTGTTGGTACCTGGAGCATAGCCTGCTAAGTGAGAGAGGCTACAAGTCATCATTTGGGTACTTTGGAACAATGTCCTTTATGATCCTCTGATTCATGTGCAAGGAGCATCACATAACTCAGGGACACTTACGAAGCCCTATGGTGCCATCCTTCAAAGTTTCACTACAGCAACTTCAGGACTGACTCCAGGCAACTCTAGACTAACTCAGGGCCCAGCTGAACAAGGACTTGGCTCAGTTCTTTGCACTTCTAATTAGTTAACACTCTTACTGCTACAAGACAAAGAAGAGCTGCGGAATGGTTTTCCTGCCTATCAAAATTCATGGTGACAGAAGTGTAATCAACACTGAGCAACAAAGAGAGGGGAGAAGAAGAAGATCCCTGTGTTGGATATCTTTGCCTCTGAAGCTACTCACAGTTCTCTACTGTTGCTGCCAGTTTTTCCTGGTGTATGCATCTGCCAAAGCTTTACCTTCCTACCACTCTTGACTGTCAGATGTAGGTGAGGTAAAATGAGTGAGGGTGGCCTATTCAGTCTGGTAATTAGAGCAGGATCCAATAAGACCCCTGTAATTACTGGCAAGTCAGCTGGAAAAGTCTAGACCTTTGGGCTATTTCACTGCAGACATGGGTGTACCAGTGACAGAGGTTGTGGGCTGTAGCACCCCATACATTGGCTGTGTGTACCAAGCTAGACCTCAAACCAGCAGCTCCAGTCCAGTAGCAAACTGTGAGCACTCTTAATGTGCCAGAAATCTTGTGAGATGTGTCTGATGGTGATTTAAAAACCCTGAAAGGTTTGACACAAAGGTGGGCAAGAAATTATCTTCTGATTCACCAACAGCAGAGTTGTAAGTGAGCTGCAGCACCTGGAGGGTTAAAAATGGTAGGGACTTTATTGAACTATCAAATACCATTAGCTCTGCACATGTTTGTTTGTGGGTATCTTATCAGTTAGAAATCTTTGGAATTTCAATCCTTTCTCTCTTTTCTATGCCCTAGTAGAAGTCATGTTTCATGGCGTATCTTTTAGGGAAAGATTAGCCAGACCAACTACACTGGCGGGCAGCAGAGTTTGGTGCTGCTAGTACATCATCCCTTCAATCCACTTCTAAAACAGTCTTTACCCAGAGTATATGCTGAGATGCTAAGCATTTTCTTCAAAGAGCTATTTAGTAAGCACAGAGAGCCTCGAGACAGAAGCAAGTGCCTAGACTTTCTGGGAGGAAAAAATTAATTTTTTTTTTTGGTTAAAATTAGCTTTCAGGTTGCAGGATTTAAACCACCTGAGGTTGGAGCCTTGCTGCTCTTCAATAGGCAAATGAGATGTTTCATGAGGAATTTCCCTTCCATGACTATGAAATGAGTATGTCTTTCAGCAGCACCTTCTGCAGCATCAGGTGTCTCTCTCCACAGGAGGAACAAAGCAGGGAGCCAAGTGAGGTTGCTGGGCAGACAATGGATTCCCTCTCCTCTGTGGGATGTTTCACAGTGGAGTGGGTATTGCCATTTATTGCAAATGCCCTGTCATTAACTCTTCATTGTACTGTATAAAACAGAGGGATCTCATGCCCTCCCTCAGCAGTGTGCCCTGGCTTCCCTGAAGCATTGTTTGAGCAGAGCATGACAGCACTTGTCAATGGAGCACTTGTGGTGACATGTTTGAGAGTCCTAATGCACTTTTATATTCTCCTCCATCAGTCTCCTGCTCATTCTTTCAAATTCAAATGTGGATTTTTCCCTCATGTCCATCCCAGAGGATGAAGGCTGTATTTGCCACGGTCTTTGTTCTGTTTTTGCCTTCAGTGTGAGCTTGTCTCTGACTGTGCACAAGTCCTTTATCAGAGTGTGTCCTAGCTGATTTTCCTCTCAATTTTCCTTCCCAGGGGACACGTCCTGCCTCCAGACACTGAGAACAAATGACAAGGATGATCACAGATATGGACCAGCTTTCTCAATATGAGTAAATAAATAGATTGGTGGTCCTCAGCCTCCGAGGCTGGGAGGAGATGGAGGTTTGTTGGAGCTTGAATGGAGGGAAAGGTTGCAACCATTTCAGTCAGTTCCCCCCTTGTTCCTTTATACTACAGACAGTGCACATAAATCAGCATGTGGCAGGCTTCTAGCTCACACAGGATTAGGCTGTGGGAAATCCTTGCCACAGGAAGATCCCTTTGGGATCAAGGGATCACAGAGCATGTTCAAAGATAAATCCATTGATAGTTATGGCACAGTTAGTTGTACAAAGGCTTTGCCTTGGGTTCAAGCAGTCCCTGAGCTGCACGTGGACTGCAAGCTTCTCCTCTGCACCAAGCCAAACAGCTTGATGTCCCCTATGCTGGGGACCCCAGAGCTAGATGCAGAACTCCAGGTGGGCTCTCACCAGAGTGGAGGGGCAGAATCCCCTCCCTTGGCCTGCTGCCACACTGTTTTGGATCCAGCCATGGGCATGTTTGGCTTTCTGGGCTGTGAGTGCACATGGCTGGCTCATGTCCAGCCTCTCCTCCCCCAGCACCCCCAAGTCCTTCTCAGCAGGGTGCTCCCAAGCTGTTCATTCTCCAGACTGTGTTGATACCAGGGGTTGCCCTGACCCAGGTGAAGCACTTTTCACTTGGTCTTGTCAAGCCACATGGAGTTTCCATGGTCCCACTCTTCGAGCCTGTCCAGCTCCCTTCTAGCTTCCTCTGGATGGCATCCTATCCTTCAGATGTGTCAAACATACCATTTAGCTTAGGGTCATCTGAAAACTTGCTGAGGGGACACTCAATCCCTTCATCTATGCCATTTAAGATGGTATTAAATAAAACTGGTCCCAGTACAGAGGCCTGAGTGGCACAAACTTGTCAATGATGTCCATCGGGACTCTGAGCTGTTGGTCACTCCCCTGTGGATGAGACTGTCTAACTACTTCCTTATGCTCCTAACAGTCCATCCATTGAATCCATCTCTCCCCAATTCAGAGAGAAGGATGTTGTGGGGGACAGTGTCACAGGCTTTACAGAAGTCAAGATAAACGACTTTATATCTTTTCCCTTGTCCACTGATGTAGTTACCTCATCATAGTAGACCAAGAGGTTGGCCAGGCAGAACTTGCTCTTGGTGAGGCCATGCTGGCTATCCTGAATCACCTCCTGTCCTCCACATGCCTTAGCAGAGCTTCTAGGAGGATCTGTTCCATGATCATATTGCTATTAGCTTTAGTTATAACAATGTTCATAGGATTTCTTGTTTAAGTCTTGGTTTTCTGTGATGCTCAATGACTTTCCTGTGCTGAGGTTGACTGGCATACATCAACAAAGTTACAGCACAGTTCAATATCTCAAAACCTCGTAGGACATGCTACCTTTCTGGGCTGGATGGGAATCAATGAGTGAATATCCAGGTGTCAGTGACACCAGGATGTGATGCCAAGTCCTGCCCAGTCCCCAGAGTTCCTCAGTCCTTCTGGGTTTTCAGTGATCCCTGAAAGACTTGACATACAATGGGGGCAAAAGACACAGCTAATGAGGGAACCTCTCTGTTTCAACAGCTTCATTCTCATGAAAACTATCTCTGAAAGTGCTGATTTATTTTCTCTGCTGTATATGATGCATGAAGCACGGAGGTGAAAATCTATTTTAATGCCAGTGAGTGGTGTCAGGTGAATACGAGCTGACACAGGAAACCAGAAAATTAGAGCAGTTTCCCTTGACCCAATATTAGCAAAGGGTTTTCTGCAAGCTGTGATAGATGTGGATCCTCAACCATTGATTTCTTTTGGTACCTGTCCACAAATATTATGATAAAGTGTTGGTTTTGTGAGGTTGTTTATTTTTTTTAAAGAGAGTTGTGCTGCTGCAGCACTGTGAAATAATGGTGATGTAGTTATCTATGAGATACTTAAGTACCATGACACACAGAGCATTAGAATTCATCATGCTTGTTATTGTCCTTTAACAAATGACTTTATGCCAACCAGTCAAAGCTTAGGACTACAAATGCAGTTGCACAGAAGTAGCCACACACCATCTTCTGTGCAAAGGATCTAATTTGATCAAAAAAGAGGTACTGCCAGGGACCATGTAAATTAAGCTTTTCATGAAGCAGATAGGGGATGTGGACTAAACACTAAATTCAGGAGAGGATTGCAAATACAAATGTGACAGGAGATTAAGAGAAAATACTTGTCAGTGAAAGGGAATAAATGTGTGTCCAGAACACACGGAGCTAGGGAGAGCAGAGAGATGGATTTTTGTTTGAGAAGACTCCCTGATGGCTTCATGACACCCCCTCTGAGCTTGACTGAGCTTTAAGACTCATGAATTCTGTGCAAATATGTTCACCTGCACCTGAAGTCTTCTGTTTTCCTCTGACAGCAATACCTTTTCAAAAGACTCAATTGGCTGACTTGCAAATATTTTTTTCATTATTTCAGCCCTGATCATCAATTCTGTTCCCTGGGGTAAATGGCCCTGGATGTACCCTTTTTCTCCTTCCATCCATCTGTTTTGTTTGCCCAGGAATTCTTTCAAGTCTTAGCTTCGTTTTCCTCTCTCGCACCTGGATGACTTAACTATTGAAACATCCAGCCATAAATACCTGGTGTCCCTAGAATTTTCAGGGACTGCTTACACAGCCAATAAAATCCCCAGAGTCAGCAGAGTGAGGGGAAAAACCCCTCAAGGCACCCCAAGAAGTGAAAATTTTGTGTTTATGGCAGCCAAGACCAAATTAGCTCATCTGAGAAGCAAGTCTTTTCAGCTGAGGTTTGGGGTTGAGGCTGGCTCCAAAGGACATTGGTAAAGGAATCTCTGGATTGCACCTTACTGCATAAATAAGGAGGTTAAGGTTCAGATTTTCTGCATTGAAGTATACAGGGTTAAAGACTTTGCATATCAAAGCATGATGTTGTGTCAGGGCAGGATTAGATTGGATATTAGAGGAAGAGGGTCCCTGGCTTCCAGGGAAGTGATCACAGCACCAAGCCTGACAGAGTTCAAGAAGCATTTGGACAATGCTGTCAGGCACATGGTATGAATCTTGGGGATGGTTCTGTGCAGGGCCAGGAGTTGGACTTGATGATTTTTGTGGATCACTTTCAACTCCGGGTGTTCTCAGGATGGTCTTCCAGCAATATAATTAGAATTTGGTCATCCCTGTAAAACTAACTATGGTGCAGCCGTATGTGCCTACTTTCATCATGGCATTTATTTTTTATATCCATGAGGGAGTTAAAACAACTTAAAACTGTACACTTCAAGTAGAGAGTATATTATAGTTTGTGGGTGGGAGATTGCTGGATAGTTTTGTTGACTCCTTATCCCAGTAGTCCTGGCCTGAGGAAGAAGAAATTTTGTTGGTGAAAAAATTTTCTGTCTCTCAGGAGTGAAGCAGGTAACACCTAAACCTATTAGTTGAACTACGTTTTTTAAACTACAGATAAACCAGGATATATTTAAAGTCTTATCTTACCCCAGCTGTTCTCCTCTTCCCCATCAAAAAGGATTTCTTCAACCAGTCCCACTTTGTCAGACTCCTTTCTTATGAGATGCCCCCCCAGTGTTTCGCTCAAGATGTTTTTCTGCTTTTCAGGGCAAAATCTCTTTTTTTGCTTTCTGTACAGCAGTAAAGACTGCTCTCCATGCTTGTTTCCTGATCTAGCCTTGCTGCCACTTTCCTATTTCATCATACAGCCAGTGGGGAATATTTATTAGGGCCTATAATCATTTGGATTGCAGGTGGTGAAATGCACTGTCTTTAAGTCTTCTAAAATACGTCCATAAGCAGCAGGGGCAATGAGATGTTGTTTCCTAAGGACCTGTCTAGAGATTGAACTCTGCTGTTTAGTAAAGGCTGTATTGGCAGTACTGTTGTCCCCACAGTGAGATGATCAATAATGCTTGTTTTCATTACTCAGTGACTTTTACCTGTTAATTATACAGGAACTTCAGATTTTCCAAATCTTCCCCACTCTTACAGCTGAACATCAGCCTCAAGTGTGATTGTTGAAGTGACTGGTTGTGGCAGAAACACAGACATGCTATCAGAAACCTTAGTAGTGAGCCTAGATTCCTTCAGAAGCAAGTCTGAACACTTGCAGTAAAAGTGTGCTTTTTGACTTGCTCAAAAAGGTGGCAGGACTCTCAAGATGCTAATTATTAATGCACTGGGTAGCAGTTTATACTCTTGTCTCACTCTGGCTTGAGAAACAAGCTTTCAGCTTTTCCTGGTGGTAAAGCCACTGAAGAAGAGCCAAGTGGAACAAATCTTGGTTTCTTTCATCCCACCTTGGCCTGCCAATTAAAAATATAAAAAAAAAAAAAAGGCAGCTACACATTTTGCAGAATCCTTGTGAACTGTATCAAACATCATTAGCAAAATATCTTAAGTGCCTGTGCCCAAGAGGCTCTCTGTCATATTCCTAGGAAGAGTTCCAATCTCAAAGAGATTTTGGTGAAAGATTGGAAAGATTGGGCAAACTCCTGTGCTTCCACGGGTATCACTTTCACAGAGCAGAATTGCAAAGCAAACTCTTGAGTTCCTGGTGATGTAAATAATCACATTACTGGCAGTTTGATCTGCTGGGAGCATCAGCACCAGCCCCAGCTACTGTACTTTATCTCTTGGTGGTATCTTTTGCAAGAAGAAATGGCTCTTTAGCCATCCTATCATCCTCTTATCATGCTAAGCACCATAGACTTGGATGAGCTGAGAGTACTTTTTTGGCTTTTTAAATGTTCACTGGATGTATCCACATTAAGAACAAAAACTATTGCCTTCCAGGATTAAAAGAAAGGTACATCTAGTCTGATATCCCATTCCTGAGAGGGCCTACAGAGGATGATGTGAAAATAGTGAATGAACAGGGAAAAGTATAAGGGTGCAACAAAAAGTTGCAAGCCAGGTATTTCCTAGCTCAGACGTGTTGTCTGCGTATTTAACACCCCTCAATGGATTTTGCTTTCAAGTAGCCATCCAGTCATTTCTGAGCCATGTAAAAATTAACATCCACAGCCTCCTTAGGCACATGGTGAAAACTATTTCCATGTGTTTGTTTTGAACCTGCAAGCTTTGGTTTATATCCGTGCTTCTTATCCTGGGAGGAACTAATCAACCCCTACTCCTTACAAAGGCATTTGCCTGTTTTCTTATTGGTCTTCCAGGTTTTCCTGTTTTCCTACCAATCTCTTTGTATTCAGCATTGCTAAATTAGAATTAAAGGCAACGAGTCATCACAAGATAATGTGCCTTTTTTCATGGATTCCCAAACAGCAGAGCAGGATCCTCCAAATCCAAGTGTGCCCAGAAATGATACTCATGTATCTTCTCAGCAGAAGGAGCTCTGCAAATTGGAGTTTCTCAGTGCTTGGACTAAGACAACCCTCATTAAAACATTGCTGTGGCACTTTGCAGAGGTGGCTCTAAATGCATCACTCTCTGCCTTGCATGATGTTTGTGATTTCCAGGGATACGAGGGGAAGTAATTTATACTGAGACTCTTCAATCAGCAATAAAAAGCTATTATACAGCTGGAATACTTGGCTGGTGTTCCTGGTGCAGACGACAAGTCATGAACATCTGTGTTGCAATATGAGAAATATAATCAGACTGTCTGGTGAGGATGGTTGAGGGGCAGTAATTTGCAGAAAGTAGGACAGCCTCGCTTGCAGGAGGCTGCTTGCTGCTTTGCATACCTCGGGATGCCAGGGAAAAGTCTCTGCTTCACAGAGGCACTGAACCACGGAACAGCATCACTAGACCCTCCAAAAGGGCACCAGACTAATGATGGTGTGACTTTGATTTAGTGAATTCCTAATTGTGTAGAAGAGCAGATTTGTTTTTACACAGAAGCTGCTAAGCTGTGAAACTGTTTTCAATTGCTTGTCTGAATAAAAACCAGGAAGGACCAGCAAGTGGGTGTAACAGCTGGGTACCTGGACTTTGGAAGTACTGGAAAAATCTGCCTGCTGCTTCCTTCTCTGCCTGTTGCTGCACAGATTGAATCTGAAGTCAGGATTTAAACAGTGAAATCCCTTGCTGGTGTCAAGTCTGACAGCCTGCTGCACACTGTCTTGCTCTGATACATCTGAACTCCCCCCACCACCAGCTCCAGCGGCAGAAGAGCAGCCCTCGGGACGCCTCTTCTCTGTAATTCAGGGTGTGGCCTGGTAGTGGGAACACTGCTCACCCTCTGCATTTATCAGGGTGTGGGCAGTGGAGAGGCGTCCGTGGGCATTGGAGCAGGGCTCCTGCTTGGAAGCTCCCCGTGTGACTGCGGCACAGACTGGCAGGAGCTGAGGAATATCTGGATGCTATTTCTGTTATATGTGCTCAGAGTGAGGTGTGTATTTAACAGCTTTTCAGCAGCCAGAGCTCACATCCAGAGCTGAAGCAGGGATGTAGGATGGACAGCATTTTCCCCTGCTAGCATCTTATGGTCTCAGTCTGTACCGGGCTGGTTTTTGATCCCTGTGTTCAATCCCACTTGTGCTGTCTGGGCATTCCTTTAAGGGCAGCCACCCAGGGAGGCAGATTTTGTGAACAAATCCCAAGTGTGTATTTCTCACAGAACATCCATCTGAGGTTGAGTATTTGTAGTTGCTCCCAGTCTCTGGGATGTGAACATGTCACACAGATTTACAAAGTGCCTGTGTTACCCATCCCATAAACCTCTGCTCCGTCAGCCTTAGAGAGATGAGTGTCATTTCCATTCATTTTGGTCAAGCTATTGTGCAAATAGAGCTACATCTTGTTGATCATAGAACTAAAAAGAAGAGATGGGAAACTCCTCAGGGCAGAGGCTGTCTGTATTGGTGCCTATTATAGCTCCCACACATTCCTGAGAGACAATGCCTCATAATTAATCACTAAATAATTAATAATAAGAAGAAGCAGTTACTACCCAGGAAGTAATTAACCTCCTTATGCTTACAGGGAAGTCCTGTGGAAGGGAAGAGTAATTAAAGGCTTTTTAAATGACACAGCAAAATCCCCATTGACCTCAGCCAGGACAGGTTTAGGAAGTGGGTCCAATAGGATATCCTTAGTTACCAAATAAAAAATAATTTCGTTCCTGTAGGTAAAATTTCATAATCTGGTTTTTTTTGTTTTGTTTTGTTTTGTTTTGTTTTGTTTTGTTTTTTAAATCTGTCTGTACTAGTGTGCAGCCTGGATGAATAATTTTATTTTTATTTCATTTACTTTTTGACACTATGAAATGGTTAGTTATAACGTATGCTGGAATTTTCCTTGAAAAACAAGCAAGTGGCTAACTCACACTGAAATAGGAGTTTTCACTATTTCATTCAGGCAGTATCATGCAATGGACAAAAGTAAGACCTGGATGGCAAAATTAGTTTGCAAGAGGTACCTTTAGGTACCATGATCCATCCACAAAGGCACAGAGAGCACGTAGTATCTTTTTTTGTTCATGGCTGAAAGAGACTTATGCAGTCATTGCCATGTTCCTTCAGATGAATTCACACAGTCCTGTAGAGATGTGAATTTTCTGTGACTTTGGAGCTGTCACGGCTGAGAGAGCTGAAAGCATCAGCTGAGTATGTCAGAACACACAACTACTCGATATCACTTCATCAAGGTAAGCCTTGTGACTTTTGATTCATAACTTCATTGGTCTCTTCTTGCAAATCAAAACAAAATAAAGGACACAACCTTCTCAAACCCTTGCAAGGTACTTTTACATCGGAGCGAGTTAGAGCTCTGAATTTCATCGTTCCCAGCAGCATTCATAATGGGCCTCTCCAAAGATGCACATCTCAAGAGTGTCTTGATGCACTGATAATGAACACCTCCTGGCTTTCAGGATTCACCAATGTCCTTTACAAGTCCTTCAAATTTTCTTTATCTTCTCATTATACAGGCCATTCATCTCTCCTGATAGCAGGTAAAGGGGGGTTATGTTACGCTGCTTTTGTCAAACACATGACAGAGAGTATGAGAAAATGTCTGTCATTTTGGTTCTGTCTTTAAGGCTCAAGAAACTTCCTGTTTTGTTAGCTCTGATGTATTCATCAAACTTAGAGCTCAAAACTCTGTAGTTTAGTGGAAAATGAAACTACCTTTTTATTCTTCTGAAGCCGCTTTTTGCATGGCTTGACTTTACCAGTTCAGATAATCCACTTTACCTGTATTCCTGTCCTGGTACTTGGCCCCACATAAGTCGTACTAGATGCCCTTGAGAAGGTGGGTGGCCCAAGGCTAGGCTGCATCCCTGGGGCAATTTTGGGGAAGGTCATTTACTCCCTGCACTCCCTATCCCCCTTCACCAGTGCAGCTTCACCAGCAGCTGAAGGCCTAGCCCTGCTGGAACCCCTGGTCCCTGCCCAGTACACTCAACTCCCAACCTGTCACAGGAAATCTCAGCCACTCACTGTGTCTTCACATCTGGGAGACCAAGAAGTCTCCCCAGCCCTGGCTTTCTTTCTAGCACAGTGCCTTTGAAGATGGAGTGCATGAAAATTCAGCAGCTGTGAAGGCATAGGAGAAGCTCCTAGGAGAATTAGGATCTCCAGTCTGCTGGCATCCCTAATCTGGCCAAGTGGCTCTCTGCTGTGGAAAGGATAGCTGTATCCTGCTCCTTCCCCTTGGGCCCACTGCTGCTTTTCTGCCAGTTCCCTTGCATTGACTGATCCATGATGCAACCACTAATGAGATGGAGTGATTGCAGATACACCTCCCTGCCCCTGCTAAGATTAATTTTCCAGTGGTGCTATCCCCATGCAATTGCTCAGTGTCTGTGTCCGATGCAAGGAGATGGAAGAAACACAAGGGAGACAGTGGGACTCTAAAATAGCCCAGAAAGGGCTGCTGGTCCTATTGAACATTAGTTGGACATTTGCTCTCCTCTGATTTATGCACTTAGGAAAGTCCTCATCTAGAGCCAACTTTCCACAAGGTGGTCTCAGGAAGGAGTTTCCCAGCAGAGCCTTGTTAGCTGAGCTAGGAACTGCCCTTCACTCTTGTGACTGGGAGCAGGGATAGACTGGTACAGCCCCTCTGCAGTGCAAGGGGGAGCACTTAATAGGATCTCCCATAGAAATGCTGTTCCCTGTCTAGGCATCACTCCTGTTCCCATCCCAAGCACCACAGGCTAGTTAGTAAGATACATCTACTGACAGTATGGTATAGTTCAGTCAGTGTGACAAGTATAAAACTATTGTGTACTAAATATTAACACTACATGTGGATTTGGCCCATCTGGGTGGGTTTGGAATCATTACATTCACAAAGAAGTCATTGGAATGTCCCTTGTCAACCAGATGGCATCCAAAGATGTTGAACAAGAGGCAGAAGAAAGTAAGATAAGGAAAAATAACCTCCAGTGGAAGATGTTAGAGTTCAGGTGGCAGTGATAGGATAGGTTTTCCCTTAGGGAAAAGCAGCTCAGGATATTTCCTTCCTGCTGACACCTTGTCCTGAAGTTCCCAGTGCCCCAGCACTTCTTTCTAGCCGGGCTGGAAACCTAGCCCCTGAATGATCTGCATGACAAGAAAACACAAAAACCTACAGACCTGCAATGCCAGGGATACTGTTGCACAGCAGCAGAGTCTCTTTGGAATGCTAACAAGCATCCATGGGCCATTCACCTCTCATGCCACCACATCCCTGAGTCCAGAGCCTGGCGTTAAGTCAGTTGTTTGGAGCATGATACTGGTTGTGGGTTTGATCCCTCTATGGGCCACTCACTAAACAGTTGGACTTGATGATCCTTGTGGGTCCCTTCCAGCTCTATTCTGTGAGTTATCTGGTGCCAGGTCCTTCAGGGCCTTCCTGCTGAGTTTGGCGGACCCAAAGCTACTCTTGTGTGCTAAGAATTTGCAGAATCTAGCACACAGTTTGAATTCAGGTTCTGGATAGAGGGATCAACATTATAAAATTTTGGCCTATAACTCTATGAAGTCACTTCAAAATAATCTTTCACCTGCAGGGCACTGATGCTTCAGTCCCTTGATGCTGTGGCCTGCCTGCTTTGGGATGTCAGGGGCCTGTGAGAAGAACTTGGTTTGAGCCTCCTGTTCCCACCCTTAATATAAATGTTAATGTTTTGCTCTAACTTAAGACATTATTGCATAAACACTCTACCACTGCCCTAAGGGGATGGTTTATAGTGTTTTGATTCCTTTATGTTGTTTTCTTTTTATTCTGTATGTCAAACTGAGCAGCTGAGAGCCTAATGCAGATACCAGTAAGATGGAATGGTCCCAGCATCACCATGACACAACTCTCCCTGCAACAGCAGGTGGCTGAGAAGGTGAATTTTGCATAGACAGAAGCAGGAGTATTCTATATCTCAGCAAGAAATCTCAAGCAAGCCTGCACTGACAAGGGCCTGATGCATACAGCAAAAACATCAGTAGTAGATCTCAATGAAAACAGGCATCACTTCCATGCTTTACTCAGGGAATAATTTTCCAACCCCACTCAGAGTAAATTTTTCCCTTTTGTCAACCCCTTAACAATTATGCTAACTCTATTCTGGGCCTCCAAGTAATCAACTCAACCTCTCAACAATAAAAGGATCTCTATGCATGAATATTTGTGCCACCCTCAGAATGCTGCAGCAGTCCCTGTCCCTTCCCCACACCAAAGCTAGTTCTGAGCTTTTTCCTTCTCTCCCTCAAACCTAATCACTGCCTTCTCAATCCTGGCCAGTGATTTACTCCTAAAACAGCATTCCCACTGCCCAGATACTCAGTGTTCCTCAGAGATGGATTCTCCTATTAGTTTTCTGTTTCCCTGTGCAGTTTCTTTCAGCCCCACTAACACATGTCCAGTGGGCTGGAGGTTTCAGTTTTTCCTTCAGCCCTCACCCTAGTTTGACCCCTAAAAGCATCCAGCCCTCCCACGAAGCATTGCCCAGCAAAAGGTGCTTTTTGCATTTTCCATTCTCTTTCAGTGTGCTCCTCCCAGCCACTATCTAATCATAGCTCTGGGCTTTCATTTCTCCTGTCCTTTAGGGAGCAGAAATCCCTGCATTCCTGGATGTTTCCAGGTGTGGCCTCACAAGTGCTAAGCATAGAAGGGTCATGTCCCTTGACCCGATGGAAACACTCCTAATGCAGCCCCACCTATTGCTAGTTGAAGCTTCTGACTTTTCTATGTCACATCCTTTTCAGCTCTCTTCCAGCTGCAGCTCTGAGAGGATTTGATTTGTTAAGCCTTATTCAAAAAAGGCAGAAGGAGAACTTCATTGCTGTTTGCAACTATCTGATGAGAGGGTGTAGAGAAGATGCAAAAGTGCAAGACAAGGGGCCACGAGACACTGTCTGGGACTTGGGAAATTCCAGATAGATCTTAAGGGAAGAAATTTCACAACAAGGTTGGTCACACACTGAAAGAGGTGCCCAGGGATCCTGCAGGCTCTCCATCCTCAAAGATGTTAAAATTCAGCTTACTGGTGCTCTGAGTACTCTGACCTGACTTTAAAGCTGTCTGAGCTGTGAGCAGGGAGGCTGGGCCAGAGGACAACCAGAGTTCCCTTTCTATCTGACTTCCCTTACAATTCTGCTACTGTGAACCTCAACCTTTGTAAATTTGGAGGCTAATGTGTTTACCTTGGTGAGTGGAAGATTTTATGTCTTTATCAGCAGATTTAGCCTCTATAAAGCCTACTCTGCTTTGAGCAACAGTTTCATGGGACCAATATCTAAACAACTGCTGGCCCACTAACACACAGCTTCCCAGCACTTATTGACAGCAGGAAATAATTGTAGCTGACCCAAAATTTCCTTCACATATATTTTCAGGATTAGGACAGGTGTTCAAATTTATGCCTTACCTATCATGTGTAGTTTAAAATAATTTGGGAAGTCAGGCCCTTTAGAAAAACTCTGGAATGGTACAGCAAGGGGCAGGAATTTACATGCCTGGAGGTGAAATTGGGAAAGTCCCAAATAACTCAGTTTCTGCTGCACTTTTCACTGAGTGATGCAAAAGTCCTTTCTGTCTTCACCTCTTCTTCTCTCTCACCCATAAGCAAATTAAAATCTCCTCATTATTTGCCCATTTTGACTGGAAGCATTGGATAAATTTTTCTACCTGCAAGAGACTTGACATCCTCATCGACATTTTACCCCTGTTACACAAGTGACTCCAGAGTTCCTCAGCATTGAGAGTTTTTCCTCCTTTTCTCCCCTTTCTTTCTCTTCCTCTTCCCTGCCTAAACCCATTGGAAATAAAAGGAAGCATTTAAAAGCGATCCTTACTGTGGGAGCAGGGAGGAGCTGCTGTCCCTGACTCAGTGCAGTGGTAGATTAGGGCGGACTCGCTCTGGTATCATGGTTTGTTCCAACAGCTCACTTAGATATTTCCCCAGAGGGGAAAGCCTTTGCTTTCCCTCTGAATTCATCCATCACCAGGCAGAGCACACTCATCAAAAATGTGGGATTTGGCATTGCTGCAGGATCATTATAAGAGTTAAAAAGAGAACATTTCACCACCCTATATATCTTGTCAGACAACACCTGACAGGTCAGCTGGGGAAGTGACTGGGCTTCCCAGCTGAAGCACTGGCTTGAGAAAGTGTAATCTACAGGCACAGGTCAGCTCAATCAAATCCCCCTAAGCTGGGAAACCCAGAAAATCAGAGCTAACATAGCATTTACAGCATCTGCCCAGCTTTCTATATCCTATGTCTCTCTCATAACCAAGTGGTGACCCTGTTTTATGTGTTTTCATGTGACTTCGTCTATGAGTCCTTATCTCAATCCGCTTATCCTGCTGGCACTAAAGGCACTGAGATCTTTGGGTCACGGATCATGGTCTTTTATCCCATGAAAATAGTTGTTTATGATTAATAAAATTTAAAAGATATGTCCAGAACTGATCAAGATACTGAAATAGAAATGTTTAGTTAAGGCAAGGAAAATTCTGTCTACTCCCATTTCATTAAAAAAAAAAAAAAGAAAAAAAAAAAAAGTGTACTGAAATACCAATGATGGTATATCAGGAATGTCTCTTTTCCAGTAATAAAGCTCTAGAGAGTTAAAGTTATCAAGCAAACTGGAAGTAAAGCCAAACCCCACATTACTTACAATGCACTGTTTCTATCAATACACAGCTGAGATTAATTCAGGTGTGCCTGGTTTCAGTGTAGCCTATACTTTGTTCTACTGTCAGTGCTTACTCAAAGTATCAGGCTGAAGTCACAAAATCAGACTGCAGGCTGTTTGAGTCAAGTGTCTGTTGAAGCCAGTTCATAGCAGTAAATAAATGGTTATGAGATATTAGCAGCTACTGCAGCTTCGCTCACTTTCCCTTTCTTTTTATTGCCTGCATAAAAAAGACCGATTTCTATTTGCCAATAGGAAAAAAAAAAACAAACTTGTTTTCTGTGACATTAAGCAAGTCCCCTCACTACCCTAGAAAGAAAGAAGGAAGAAAAGAAAAGAAAGAGAGAAAGAGAGAGAGAAAGAGAGAAAGAGAGAAAGGAAAAAAGAGAGAAAGAGAGAAAGAGAGAGAGAGAGAAAGAGAGAAAGAGAGAGAGAAAGAAAGAAAGAAAGAAAGAAAGAAAGAAAGAAAGAAAGAAAGAAAGAAAGAAAGAAAGAAAGAAAGAAAGAAAGAAAGAAAGAAAGAGAAAGAAAAAAAGAAAGAAAGAAAGAAAGAAAGAAAGAAAGAAAGAAAGAAAGAAAGAAAGAAAGAAAGAAAGAAAGAAAGAAAGAAAGAAAGAAAGAAAGAAAGAGAAAGAAAATGTTTTACAGAGAAAGCAAAAAAACTAACAGAAAAGAAAGGAGGTAAAGGAATAAAGGAGAAAAGTAAAGAGGTGTGTGAAGGATGGTGAGAAAGGTTGTTCCTGAGCCAGTGTCCCAGCCCCAGGCCCAACACCCATGCACTGACCTGGACACCTGCCCACACCAAAGGTGTCATCACAGCTTCCTTTAGCCATGTGTGATGTCACTCTCCTTTGCATCAAGAGCAACAGAAGGCCATGGTATTATGCTGTTTTGTCATTAATTTTATTTCCAGCAGCACCAAGAAAATTCATACACGGGGATGGAGTGGAACCAAAGTAGACACCAAAACTGTTTTCTCTCTTAAGCTTTCAGAGTAGAGGCTGGAAGCAGGTAATAGAGAGACTTCCCTTTTACTCCCCATGTCTTTAAATGTAGGAAGGAATGGTCTTTTTGAGGATTTTGTTATAAGGTACATGGTACAGAAGGGGAGAGAGGAGAATGTAGGAATTTTGGAAGAAGCAAGGAAGGAATATGTAAAGATTTTTGGAGCTTCCTGTCCAAAACAGGTTCAGAGTTTCTATTTCATTACTTTGAAAATTAGCACTATGATGCATCTTCTGGGAGTGATTGTCATTTGGTTTATCCCCTGGAATGCAGATAACAAGCACAATAGGAGCACTCTATACATTTATATACAAGGGCCTAGCATGCCATGAGGCCATAGAAAAGAATTACACCCAGTGTTCATAAAATGATGAGTGGAAGAAGTAGAATTATCCATTTTCCAGCATGACTGCTGTATGCAGTAAATATGGCAGACCTGACATCTTAGTGGAGGCAAATGAGTAAAATATCTTTCTATTTCAACAGTACACTTTCTAAACTCCTACTGGTGTTTGAAATCCTGATGTTCTCAGCAGAAGTGATGGCCTGGAAAATTTTTCTTCTGCCTCATTCCCCTAATCATCTGTGGACAATTAATTGCCACAGATTATTAGCATCCCAGCCCTTGTTAAAATAGGCCCTTTTAAAAATTTTTGTTTTATTTTAAAATATGAGTTATAAAAACAGATCATTTCAGTATAGTGTGGTGGACTTGTCATAATTATTTAAGATATGCTAAAGTGTCATATTTTCTAGGCAGTATAATAGCATTCCATTTATTGTTTCCCAAGGACTAAACTTGGAAATGAATGGCTTTATGAAGAAGCTAGTGTTATAATGAAGTTGCTTGATTCCGTTCTTCGACCATCAGGCTTCTCAGCAAAATAATCTCCCTTTAATTAAGCTATATGATGTAAATTTCATGGTAATTTATTTAATTATTGGCAATGGCAATGTATTAATTATTTTAATAATTTTACATAAAAATACATGATGCAAAATAACATGAGAAAAAGCAAGTTAAAGAAAAGCAGAAGGATTCCCTGAGCAGAGCAGGTAATGGGAAAACTACTGAAAATGAGGTTAGAAAAATAATAAAAGGGAAACTTTTATAATTTTTTTTCACCATTTCTCTTTTCCTAACAGTTAGATGGATGTATCCCTTCTTACCTTTCTAATTTTCTACTGTAAAAGATGTTTTATAAGTTATAATTTTTTTCTCTCTTCTATGCAATTATTAATTTATTTTTAAAATTAAAGATATAATCAGTTCTGATGTTCACGCTTTCTGGAGTAAATACACATACTTTTTTGATTTATTTTTTTATCTATGTACATTTTTGCCTTTCAAGTGGGAGTTGTTTTTGGTTTCTTGTCCAAACCCTTGTGCTAATACTCTTATGCCCTGTTGCCCGAGTGCTGCTGCTCATGCACTCGTGTATTTTCTAGAAAACCTGTGGGACAATGTAAAGGCAAAATATCCTCTGTGTGCACTCACTTCAAATACTGTTTGTTTACAATGTGGAGGTGTAGGGACATCCAACTGGGAAGATTCATAACACAGTGTGTGGCAATTTTGGGGACATCCTTAGGAAAATGTATCTTTCACAGCACACCTTTGCTCTCACACCACGCTCCTCAGGAGTCCTGTAAAGCCAGCTTCCTATCTGTCATTTGCCATCATCTATCCCTTTATGCTGCAGATGATCTCTAGAAGCTATTGTTGCAGAAAGCAGGATTTCCTTCCTTGTTGATCTCTGCCCAGGGATGTTCACATGAGTAAGTAATCTGTATGAACAAGCTGGACAGAGGAAATGGAGTCACAGCCAAATTATGAACTCCTGGAAATTACTGAAATATTCCAAGAACACAAGCAAAACTACAAGGACAGGGGACAGGGGAAGGTACCTGGTACCTCTCTCAGGTACAGAGAGTGCTGTATAAAGGTTGAGTGGAGCAAAACTTGGGCAAACTTTGGCAGCTCAGGTCCAGAAAAATGTGTGATTTTCACATGGGTGCTTGACTCTTCTTGAGAACGCTGCTAGCTGGATAAGAGCCCTTATGATTTCAGGGACACAACATATGTCTGAGGTAGCATCAGGAAGTATGATTTTAGTGTGATTAATTGCAGCTCTCATGTCTACAAAATTATCCCAACAGCCTCATAAGTGCAATTATTTCAGAAAGAGATAGGATTTTTTCCCAAGTTTTCTTTAAGGCAAAAATCTTTGACTGTCATTCTGTGTATATTGCTTGTTTTGGCCTCGGCCAGCATCAGAAAAAATAACTTCAAATACAAAATATTTTCCTTTGGTTTTAAGATTAAATTAAGGTTTTCTAGGACTCCTTTAGAAACAGAAATGAATCTTGACTCAGGCTGGGGCCAGAGCTTCAGATTCAGATCTTATTTTAGTTTAATTTTCTTTACTGAACTAAACCATCAGTCTTTTCTGGCAGGCAGTCTACCCCAACTAGAATATTTTCCATAGTGAGCTCCAGATAGCCAGCATACTAATGTATACCTTTAAAGAAAGAAAAAATACCCAGAGTCCTGATGTATTCAATCAAAACAGCAAACAGTGATTTCCAACCAGCCTTTTCCACCACAGACTAAAGCAAGGGGAGAAGCAATCATTGCTTTCTGAAATCAGCCATGTCAGCCCTTGACACAAAGGAGGTTGGTGAAGAAAGGTTAGCTCTGGTGTCATTGTGCCATTAGGTCTGAACGCCCCTGAGAGATCTCTAGTACAGCCTGCCATTCACAGACCCCCAGAGATTTCTTTTTTAAATGAAAGGCTGCAAAAATCTCATTCCCTATTCCAGCACCGCACACACAACTTGTTCCCCTTCCTCCCCATCCATCTCAAGAAGCTAATGGGAATCAGGTCCTTAATGGAGGACAATGGCAATTCTACACAGGTGGGAACACATAAAACATTTACTAGCCAATCAGTTTTGACTCGTGGTCAATGAAAAATTATTACATGACCTTCATAATTTTTCTTTTCCATTAAAAACCTCAGGACACTGGAACGAAAGTGTTTAAAAACACTCCTGCTTCCTGGTAATCAGTGTTTAAAAGATAAATAAAAATTTATCTATTGTTCCTTGAATTTGTGATCAGAAAGCTTCTTCTAGACTGACTCCAGCCTTAGATACCATGGCTCTTTTTAAAGGATTTTGAATGCAACTGAATGTGAGAGATACATAGCTGCATATCCAACCAACACTTGCCCCTGAAGATGAGGAGATAAAAGATTCTTGCTTCAGCCACACCATTGCTGGATTTTTACACTGAGCTCTCCTGCCCAATGATGTTCAGGAAAGCTGTGCACGGTCTAAAAGACTGGAGCTACCCATAACACAAAAGTTGGTTGAATGAAAAGCTTAGCAAATGTTCTGTCTTTTCCTGTATATTGGTTTATGTCACAGGTTAGAAAGATAAATGGTTTAGCAGGAATGTTGATTTGTTTTGAAGGGTGGAAAGATAGCTCTTTTAATCAGGAATGTTAGCTTTTTCTCCAACTGATGCTCACAGTCAAGATTATTTTTATGCGCGAAGCTACCTTAATGTTCAAAGACAACTTCTCTTCACCAATGTCACCAATAGCACAGATGACTGAACTGGCTTACAACCAGAATAAATCTTACCTCATGCATATTTTTCCATGTGGATGAAGATGGCTATCTAGAAGCAAAACTAAATATGGATTGGGAGCTAGAAACACTAAACACAAATAGCAGAGGTGCACCACCGATTGAGCCACAAGCTTCCTTCGTGAGCTTTGTTAAGAAACCTTATTTCTTTGTCTAAACAGACCCTAAATTCCTCTGTATCTGCTGTATCTCTGTATCTGTGTCTGGATTCAGTACTGCTTATTGCATCATGGCCTTGTATCAGTGGCATGAGGCGAAATCCTGAAGCAGCTACAGTTAGTAGGAGATCCTGACCCATGGCTGGAATTTTACCCCTAGCCATCTTTACTTTCTCCCTCATGTGTGATTGTATCTAAAGAGTTAGAAGACACTGCTCACCTGAAGAAAAGCAAACAAATGCTTGATTGTAGTAGTAGTAGTCATGCAGTGTAAGAGCTGATGTGCTGTTAAGAATTGATATTTGCTTCATATGTGTTAAGCCTGCAGAATATTTGAGGCAGAAAATTACTGCAAAGATTAAGATTTTTTTCTTCAGTGTACAAAAATTGAGTTGTTTTAATTTGAAATTGATTACATTTATAAAGTCACAGTTTTAATCACTTTCTTTTCCTTCTTTTTGTTTGGGGTAGTAATATTATTAGCCTCTTTTCTGAACCAAGTTATTCTGCTGTTACATAGACTGCCCTATGGTTTTTCGTCACTGGGTAGCAAAACTAACCATGGACCAGAAAATAAAAACAGAAGTGTGTGAAGGAAGGAAGTGCTGTGGGAAGAATGAGATCTATAACACCTGACTGAGTATCAAATGTCATTTCAGAGGTCGATGCAAGGAGCAAGGTCTCTGGAGCTTCTTTTCCAAGTAGTTTGAATTCCTTTCTCCCTGTTGTCTCTGCAAAGTGTGCAGGACAGATGTGTCACTGCTTGGTACAACAAGGCTCGTGCCTGCAGTGCTCAGAGCCGCGCCCCTGTCATGGAGTGGCCAGGATAGTTCTAGGCCAAAGTCTTCTCATTAGGCAACCACAATGACTCTGAGACGTAAGGATCACTATTATGGTGTGGTGGGGGAGGTTTATTCCAAAGTGCTTTAAGAGACAGAGATGGTTGTGTCACAGATGCCCCAGTGGTGCCTGTGTGATGGGCATGAGATTGGTCCCCCAGGACAAGACAGGAGGCTTCAGGACATGCTAAGGACACTGCTTGGCTTGTCCTGGGAGAGGAGAGCTGAATATGACAACATCTGTGGCCTTGAAGTCTGTCTGTGCTGCTCCCCCATCAACTGTGCTCAGATTTCCTCTGGGAGGGCGATGATTGATTTACTCCAGAAGGAATGAACTACCACACAGGCACTGCAGAAAGAAAGGGGGAAAAGCTGAGGAGAGAGAAAAGATAATCCCAGCTCAAATCTTTACTTTAATTGTATCCTGGGCAGCAATCCCCACAATAAAACAGAGCATTGGTCTCAATACTTAGTCTGACTCTGGACACACAGACAGCTCTTAAAAACATAAATTGTCTCCTCTGATTGCTCCCCAAGTGATGGGTCCCTGCAGAAGGAGAGAGCCAAGCCTAAAGGCCCTGTTCAGTCATGCCAATACCAGAGTGTTTATTTCCCTCATCTCACCACAGGTGGGAACAGGTTTATCTATTAATGCTTTAGGCCTTGCACTTTTTCCTGCTCTGAAAGGGTATGGATCATCACAGAAACCTGCTGCGTTCTGCCTCTGGACTGTGCAGGATGGGGTAATAGGGGGCATGGGGGCTGACACTTGCAGACCCTTCCCCTACAGCTAAATCTGATATCAGGGCACTAATCCTTGCAGTAAAGGAGCATGTAAAGGAGAAAAGGCCCTTGCCAACCTCTGTCTTCTCTGTCTTCTCTGTAGCTGTGTAACTGCGGTAACATTCAGCAGGGTGCTGTGCTCGTGAAGGTTTCTCAGACCTTCAAACCCTGATCACAGCTGAAAGTCAGGGAGCCAGTCTGTGTTGGAAAAGAGCTCGAAGAGAATTTTCTCTTCTCAACACAAATCCTCTCACTATGTCTTTAGGCCTTGCATATTGCAAGAGGGAGTTGTGCTTCTGGTATTTTATACTTTCCAAACTGTAACTATAATCCAAACACAAACCCTAATGTAATTCACATAGAGGAGGTAACCTCCCTTCCTAAAGGAGCACATAATTTTACCTCTGCTAACACCTGCTGTCCTTACATTATTGAAAGCCCTACAATGATGAATGCCTCATTAAAGTAAGTTTTACTTTAAAAGAAGCTGAGCCTACCCCGTCATCTATGCCTGCCAATAGTCAAGGTATCATTCCCTATGGAAAAAGAAAACCTATGGCCTTATCGCAGAACCACCAGTTCTTTTCCTGGGATTTTGTGTCTTCTAGAATAGAGCTGGCCCTTTGAAAGTGTCACTGGCCTCGCTCTAATTCCAATTCCAATCCCAACTGGCAAGAGTACCACAATAAAAATGAAAATAAGGAATTGGTCCCTGATACCACCTCTCTGCCTGCTTTTAGGGGCTCTGTAGAATTCTGAAGGGTGTTGAGCATTAGAATATATTTTTACCATAAACGCAAATCCCACTGCTGTCCCTCCTTGTACCTCAAGAGATAATGACCTCAGTGAAAGAGAATGTGACACAAAATCATTTTCCTTCCCAAAGCTGTGGGTTCTGATGCTCTCCACAGTTATTTGGCCTCTTAAAGCTGTTGCTAGGTATGCTGTCTTCGTGAATGGCACCAGGGAGAGATCTTGGTGCAAGCAGGTAATTCCTGATCACCCAAACCTATCAAGTTCTAGACTGACCCCAGAATCCCTTCATAGCAGCTGCAACATTAAAAAGAAAGATGCTCGCACACTTGTACATACATATGTGCATAAATGTGGTGTTTTCCCTGTTCAAAAGGTATATATTAATGACACAGCTTTTCTTCCACTTTCAGAGAAGTGGTTTGAGTTCTTTTAGTAGAAGAAAAAATAGAAAGTATGCCACTCCCTGTGCCTATAAATGAAGGTTTAGAGAGCAAAATCTGCTGAGTTAGAGTTGAAGGAGTATCTTTTTTGAAAGCAGCAGGATTTCTTTCTTTCCAAGTGCCCTCTCTTTGCAGATCTGCTCACTCGAGGTGCCCAAGTTTCCTCTTGGATGTTCACTCCCAAACAGAGCTAGCATGAATACAGGATGTGTAATCACTGGAGCTGGGTAAAAGGAGGAGCGACCCCATTTGCAGGTGCAGACACATTAGGAAGCTACTGCCTTAATTACCAACTGGGTGTCTCAGGTTAGATGATGTGACAATTTCCCAGTGATAACAATTATCCTTCTGGACTGTGATTCACTTTTTTGGTGGGTTTGTTGAGGCCTCTTGGATAAAATATGCATGAGCACATCTTGCCCATCCTCCACACCCGGGCTTCTACCATGGGTTAGCAGGCATCCTAGCACAGCTGGCAGCACTGGAAATGTTTTCCATCCCTGCTACAGCAATGTAATGTTGGAGAGCTTACTTGCAAGGGTCCATTAGGCTTGTTCTTGGTACCATTTTCTTGATCTGATTTCATCCATATTTTACTGGAAAATTGTACAAAACAAACACAGGGCTAAAGCATCACCTTTTAAAAATGGAAGAATATAGAGATGCAGAAGGACAAAATTATGGGGTTTTTTTGTTTGTCTCATTTCTGAAGCTGCCTTCAGCAATCTCTGCAAGAAAATAGTTGTTAGTTTTAGTAGTACTACAGTAGCATTCAGCTAATGATTTTTAGGAAATAGTTACAGGGATATCTATTTGTCTGTGTGTATGTATGTGAAAGAGAAATATGCCATTTATATAAATGGTATATTTCCCTTTCATATACATACACACAAACAAATAGATATACCACATTCCATCCTTACCTGTAGGCAGTTAGTGTCAGAAGACTGCTCAGACTGTTTGTAAACTCACTTGTACTCATTGATTTCTTGGCTGAATTATTTTGCAATAGGATAAACCCACTAATTGTGTATCTAAATAAAATTAAATTTTAACAGATTGAATGACTTTTATTTTACCTTGGATGATAATTTATTGACAGAAATAGAACTCCTTAATTAAATTTGGCATAGCCAGGTCTGCCGAGGACACAGTAAACCCTTTTGCCATGTGCTTTTAGTGTTTTGTTGGGAATTTTTTTAATATATTTTAGGCTGTCCTGATGTTGCTAGATTAAATTGTGTTTATTACAGCCATACAGACAGTCAATTATTTGACTATGCAGTCCTTAAGGATCCCGCACAGATTTAGCATAGATCTTTCATGAAGAAGGCCTATTAATTTATAATTTCTCATTAAATACATCAGAAATTGAAATCTACTGTCGCTTCTCTGGAAATAGATATCCTGATTCAAGAGGGCAAAGCCTGAAATTTGTGAAGATGGAAAGAAAGCAAAGAGGAAAGACTTAACATTTGTCATAATCTCTCAAGAATTCAGATCTCGCTAAATCTTGGCAAGTTCAGTAGAAAAAAAAAAAGGAAAAAAAAAAGTGCAGCATCCTAGTGAGCATTCCCAGTACTCTTAGGGAAGCTGAAGACTCGAGGTGTCGCCTACACCTCTACAGAGAGCACCTTACCCATAGGAGAAGACAAGGAGGTCCTGTCTTCCGCAGCAGAGAGAGAAGAGTGATAGTCTTTGTTTTTTTCCTGAGATGTGCTTCCTGGTGGAGTTTAAGTGGAAGCTTGAACCAGAAAGTAAAGAAAGGTCAATAAGTTTATATGTCCAAGAATGAGGCTGACACAACTGATCATCTGCTCTGCAAGGCAAAACTGGTGCCCACCAGCACCTCAGATTCCCACTGAGTGTTGCCAACCCACCACAACACTTGAAGTTCTGTCGCTGTCACCAAACAAGCAGACAAAGAGCTAGAAGTCCTTCTACTGAAAGATTAGCAGATGTCTTCTTGCCAGCTAACAGGCCTGCAAGATCAGGGATGAGGGAGAAAAAAGCTTTTAAAATGACTTCTTCATTCCATATTTGAGAGAAGAGAAGAGAAGAGGGCTTGAAATCTGATCTTGTTATCATGCTTCACTCAAAATAATGACACATATTTTAGTTGATTCCTACATCTACATTATGTTTAGGTCTTATGTTCTTGCATTATACAAGTACACATTGGTATTACACCGAGATATTTACATTCAGAATATGCACACAGAAAATTTGAAGCTAAGACTAGCCAAGAAAAAAAGATACATGCAATATCAAAGTAGATGTACTGCACTTCAGTTAACGTTTCCCCCTTTCTAATTTTGCAAACATATTACTAAATCAATTCCAAAAGACAAAATATCTGATTTCATCTATTTGGGTGGTGTTAGGGGGGAGAGACAAGGAGGAAGGGAAGGGGAAACAGCAACAAAACTGCAAACAAACAAACAACAAACAAAAATGCCCCCAGAAAACAAAGAATACTTTGCTGCATCTTGGCTCAGGGAATGGCCTCTTCAGTTTGAAGGCATATTGCTCAAGCAGGCTAGAAGGTTTGAAAACCTTCTCTGGGTTAAATTGGGCAGTATGGTTTGGGACTACTGAAATGTAGCGATTTATTCACAAGTAAATACCTCAGGGTCATTGGGGGTCACTGGTTACTGTCATCTTGTTCCAGAAGCAATGTCTCTTCACCCAGTTTATTACTTAATTTTGAAGCGCTTCTTGTGCTGTTCACTGGCCTTCCTTTAGTAATACAGCAGGCAGAAACCATCAAGCAGCTCAAAACAACCTCCTTAGGTTTTCAGAATGCAGCTATTAGAGAGGGAAAAAGAACAACTTCTCTCCTTTACCCATCTGGTGCCTGCTCTGCAGGGGTAACAACTGTCAGTGCATAGGCTGACAGGGTACTAAGAAGGTGGCCTTCTTTATGAGGGAGGAATTCATATTTGAATGACTTCAAGAATTTTTATTCCCTTGGTTTCTACTGTATTTTGAAAAGGTCTATGTACCTGCATTTGGCAACAGAGACGAAGGAGGAGGCAGGGTGAGGAATGGAGCCATAAACAAGCCAGCCCAAGACAACCCCTTGTTGTGAGCCTTCCTACTTTGACACACGCTCATATATTTTAGACTACAGCACATTGAAGTTGATTGTTTTGGCTGCTCTTGCTCCTGATTCTTGGCTCCTGTCCTGGCTTCTGGAATACTGGGAAGAGTCCACCTCCTGCCAAGCTCACAGGCACAATGCAGGGGAGCTCACCAGTGTTGTCTGCCCTCTGAAAATCTAGTCCTCTGCCAGGCTCACAGGGAAAGTTGGGTCCCAGATGAGGTGGGAGGGCTATCAGTTCCAAGGGGGTTGGGGGGGTCAAGGGAGGGGATGGCACAAAATTTGGAAAATAAGGCCAATGCCCAATCGACTGTTTTTTTAATAAAGATACAATTTAATAACTTAATATTTAATTTAAGAACTTCATAAGGGGGAGAAGTGGGGTGTAAGCCAAGCCAAATGCCTTTTTTCCCAAACCGTTGTAGCATAAAGTTCTGGAAAATTTCTGAAGGTACCTCATCTATGACATCTAGATCAGAATTTTTTAACTGTGTGCTTGCTCTCAGTGGGTGTGTAGCAGTTCTTGTTTGCTTGCTGGCCTTTCTCTCCTTTTTCTCTTTCAGATCTGTCCTCTCACCTGATTCTCCCTGTGGCCTGTTAACTCCAAAACTTACTGCTGTCGTTCAGATTCAGCTGCTGTGCTGCATCCTGTGCAGAACACTGCACTTGGAGCAGAGTCCAGACTGAAGAAAGTCCAGAGCCTCCAACAAAGATAACTCTTCTGAAGAAATATTGAACTAACTTGATATGAGGAGGGCATATGAAAATTACCTTGAAGAATGCAGAAAAGCTACTGCAAGAGAGGAAGGAAATACAGTCACAGAACCACTGAATTGATGAGATTGGCAGGGACCTCTGGAGATCATCTAATCCAAGCACCTGTTATTTGTACAGTCAGCTAAAGCAGGTTGTTTGGGGACATGTACTGTTGTGTTTTGAATATCTGCAAGGTCAGAGACATCACAGCCTCTCAGGGAAACATGTACCAGTTTTTAGTCCCTCTTGGAAAGTTTTTGTTCTTATATTTAAATGGAATTTCTTGTATCTCCGTTTGTTCACATTTCCTCTTGTCCTATCACTGTGCATGACAGAGGAGAGTCTGGTTCTGTCTTTCCAATTCTCTCCCATGCATAAATAACAATCAGGTGGTTATACACATGGAGAAGATCCCTCTGAGCTTTTGCTTCTCCAGATTGAACAGTTCCATTTCACTCAGCCTGTCCTCATACATCAGATGTTCCCATCCCTTAATCATCTTTGTGGCCCTTCCCTGGACTTGCTCCAGGATGTGCACATCTCTTTTTCTTTCCTGGGAAACCCAGGTGTAGATGGAGTACTCCAGATATGATTCACCGGGTCTGGGCAGAGGTGAAACATCACCTCCCCCAACCAGCTGCCACTGCTTTTCTGAATGCAGACCACAGGGCTTGTATAAGTTTCCCTTATACAAAATCACATTGCTGCCCCAAGGTCAAACTGGTATCCACCAGAACTCCCAGGTCCTTTTCTGCAAAGCTGTTTTCCACCCAGAAATCCCCCAGACTCTACGGAGGCATGGGGTTGTTGCTTCCCAAGCAGCAGGATTTTGCTCTTCTTTTCGATGAGCTCTGTGAGATTCTCACCAGCCCATTTCTCCAGGGTGTCAAAGTCCCTCTGGATGCCTGCACAGCCCTCTGGTGCATCAGCTGCTTTCTTAAGTTTTGTGTTACCTGCAGGCTTGCTGAGGGCGCTCTCTGTCCTAGCATGCAGATGATTAATGAAGATGCTAAACAGTACAGAGCCTGGCCCCACCCCTGGGGCTCACCCCTGCTGGCTGGTCCCCAGTTTCACTCCATGCCACTGACTGCAATCCTTTCAGCCTGGCAGTTCAACCAGTTTTCAGTTCATCTCACTGTCCATTTCTCTAGCCTATACTTTACCAGTTGTTCTTCATATGATCTGTCAGCTCTGCAGTGGATAGGAAAAGAAGTCAAATAGCAGCAAGAGACATTGATATTAAACAAAATAAAAGAGTTTCAGCAAAGTTTTACCAACAGGGACAGGTTTTGTGAGGAGATTGTAGCTACAATAGATGGTGCATTAAGGTCATATCCAGACTTTTTTTCCTTTCACCCTGAACAACATTTTTAGAAACATCAATTGTGTGTATTTCTCCTTCAGAATGAGCTACAGTGGAACTTGATTAGCTTAATGCTCCCAGGAACTCTTCAAGAAATGAGAAAGGGATAAAGGAATAGATGGATACTATGTGTTCAGAGCAGATGTATACCCTGAGATGGGAATTACCTCAGTCCACACTGACATCACTTGGGTGTCCGGAGGTTGGGCTTAGACCTCTCGCTCTACACGATTTTTTTTTTTTTTTTTTTAGACCTCAGATATTCCCATATGCTTTAAGCAGCTTGATTTGCTAGAGCATTTCAGTATATCATTGTTGTTTATTTTATAGATTACATGAGTTTAAAAGAGAGGAACATAGAAATAACCATTGTGCTTGTCCTCCTGTGGAGGGGATAGAGGCTGGGGCTTGGAAGCCCTTTCTTTCTGTTTCCCTTGCCTGGTCACAGGAGTGCCTGTGTCTGTGCTTCAGATGGAGAAGTGATTGTCAGCAGCAAGGGGAGCTGGAATGTTCAGACTGCCCTGCAGTCAAGGGACGTACTGCAGGTGCCTATAAATAGGAAACCTGTCTCTGGAAGCGCTGCTGCAGCTGATGAGGTAGATATAAACAAGGATGGAGCACAAGGGTGCAGCTGCACCCTGTGATGAAGGCAAACACATCTTTACTCCAGTGTATGTCCAGTAGACTTCCATCTCCACCTTCATACCCATCATTTGCCTCCTCTCCATGCTTGCAAGGCAGGGGTACTTTCTCCAGACTCAGTGAGTTTCCCAGAAAGAGAAAGGACATGGTTTCAGCACCAGCCCAGTGTAAGATGGATCCACACAGCCATCTCTGCTTATTTTGCAGTGGTTTTTGTTGAGCTGTGTGTTCCACAGAACCCCTGCAGTCTCACCCTCTTATTCCTTTAAAGCTTTGTTGGGATCCAGGAATAAGATAAGCAAAAAAAGTGCAGATCTTCCTTTCCCCACTGACTCCTGTCTGAGGTAAATGGGCATCTCAGCAGCCTCTCAGGCCAATAGGTTGTGAAAAGAGGCAGTAGGAGACTCCACCCAATTAAAAACTGTAGTTATTGTCCAGTTTGCTTTGCAACTTCTATTCAGAAAGGAAAACACAGATGTGCTGATTTGATACTGTTGAGGTGGTAGTGCAGGAGCAGACCTCGGAGCATAAGGTTTTCTTGGCTCTGATTCATTGTTGGTTCAAGTTGGGACTTCTATGTTCAGAGCTTTGGTTCTGCATGTGAGAGAAAGGGATGGCAGACTTCATCAAGGGAGTCTGAATCAGAAGTGATTCATACTTTGTGAAGTACTCAGATACTTCATGTGAGTGCCATAAAATGACTTGAAAAGAAAAAAATGTGAAATATAAGACTGGATGAAAGGGAAAGGACAACATAGCAATCCACCCACTTTTAAAGGCCAGAAGAGACCATTATGGCAGTTCACTAAGGCTTTGCCCATAGTACAGACCTCAGAACTTCACTGAACTAAATTCCTACTTCAATGCAAGAGCTGTTTTGAACTAGAGCACATATTTTGAGAGAAACTGACCAGCTTGATCTTAGATGGAAAAGGGAATAGGAGAATCTACCACTGCCCTTGATAAGTTGTTCCTTCCTTATTAAATATACATTACTTGTTCTTATTTATTTGTACAGCTGGTAACAGTCCAACTTATTTCAGATTAGTGCACTGGCAAGAGGGGCACACTCTTTTCCTAACTCTGTTGCCTGGGCAAGGGGCTCTGAGCGTCACTAAAGGCACTGCGTGGGTTTTTCATTTATGAAGCTGACACACTCTCTTGAGCCTTAAAGCCATGGTTTAGCCAGGAGACTCTGGCTCGTGAGTCTGGGTGAGTGCCTGGGCTGACCTGGAATTGCATGGAGGTGCAGCCCCTACCACCCCTCTTTGTGCTCTGTTTCTGCATCAGAAAAGCCCAGGTGAACTGACTGGCCAGAAGGCCTCTCCATTTGTGTTCCCAAGGAAGATAGGAAGGAGGCAAGGACCCTGTGATCTACTGTAGGATGCGTACCTGGAGCAGCTGAGTTGATGCAGAGAATATTCCACTGTAACAAATGCTCATCAACCTGTGAACATTTTTACAGGCTCACCACGGAATGCTCTCTAGGATTTCAGCCTTCCCCCATGAACCCCATCTTCAGGTGTACTCTCCCAAGGCTGGCCATGCTGGTGCTGAGCACAGTAACAATGAAACTTTCTGAGGTGAAATGAAAAGCAAATGTTCTGCAGTTTTCTCTCTGGATTTGATTTTGATTTCATTTGAATGGTTCTATTCCTAATTGCTTGCCTATAGCGAAAACTTAATGTGTTGATTTTCCAAGGGCTACAGAGCAGCTCTTGGAGAACAATCAGTCAGATGTTTTGTCACATCCCAGGCAGCCTTAACAGCATTTGCCTGAAATGAAATGTAACATCTCTACACTGCAGGCAATATTTTTGCTGATAATGCTTCTGCATATCTTGCTAAATAAAAATAGATCCCTCCTTTTTTTTTTTTTTGNTCAGTTAAAAGCAAATCCAAATCCCCACTTGCATTAAGATGACACAGTACCAAACTGGAAGGTGAAATGGTCCTCCCCATTTGACTGTGGTCACATCAGGTCCCTGACTTGATCCTGAGCCATCTGCTAATTGCTGTGGTTTTGCAATCAAGTATTGCAAAGCTAATTTAGTTTGGAAGAAGCTGTTGGAACATGGATTCATCCTTGGAAATCACATAACATCTCTGCTAATGGGTACCACAGATTTCTAAGCTGCTCCAGCCTGCTTTGCCACTGGGTAAACTAGGATAGAGTCTGGTCTTTTAAAGACTTCTGACACCCTGGGGTGCTGAGCAGCTTTGCAGGCTGAGGATGCTGCAAGCTAAAGAAAACTCTGAGGCCATCCATCCTTAATACTGGGCTCAAGGGCTGTAGGGATGCTGACCTGCAGGCAGGAGTGCCCCAAAGCAGCTGGGGATCCCACATCAGAACACACCAGCAATTTGCCTGCCAGCATGTGGGAACTGCTAATGCCAGACAGTTGTGGGGCACATGGTGCAGGGGATACAGGGCAGGCCATCCTCTGGAGTGCTCTGTTGGCTTCTCTCTCTTGCAGTTGCCAAAGCCCATTATGCAGCACTGTTTTGCACCCCATGCCACTGACAAACTCTGCAGAAACTAAATGCAGAGTGCATTTAGACCAAAGTGAGATGCTTGGATTACTGAAATCCCATTTGAATACAGTAGCAGCAACTGCACAAAACATCCCTGGACCTGCTGTACAAACCTCCTTGGGGGCCCTTGTCGCAGACATTGGTCTGTCACTGCTATTAGAAACACCAGATTAAAAAAAAAAAGTGATAGAAGGACAAGCACTGATGTGTCATCATCTTCTGCTGTCATAACCAGTGCTTTTATGATCTCCATTACTCTGATGTCCCATTTGACTCAGTCTTTTAAGGTACTTGTCCTCACAACACCCCAGCGAGGGACAGGAAATGCTGCAGATGAGCACAGACCGTGCCTATGTTAATAATAGTAACAAACATTCCCAGAGCTGTCTGGTGCCCCCCGGGCCAGAATTACCCTGTGGGCTGTGGTGGCTTACAGGGTCACTGTTGAATGGGACCACAATTATGTAGGCACACGCTGTGGCACAAACAGTGTGGGGGAGACCACATGCTTCTTGCACACACCCCTGTCCCTTCTGCCCTGTCCCATGCTTGAGACATCCAGGCATGCCTGGGCTCTCATACTGGGGCCTGCAGGCTTCACCTCCAAGTTCGTGGCTTCTGGATATGTGGGTGCTGCTTCTGCTCTTGCAGCCTGTAAAAGATGATGTCTGATGCTTTTGCTGTTTCCCCAGGCTCAAAGGAAACAGCACAGCTGCCTCCTTTGGGCTGGAGCCAGCAGAAGCACGGCTGACCGTGTCAGATGAATGCTATCCCAGCGGAGAAGAGAGATGCCACTTCTGGAGACTAGCAGTCTCTGACCCAGGCCAGTTACAAGCAGCATGGGTTTAGTAGGTGGCACAGAGTGGAGAGGGGGGTTTAAGACCCTTGGAAAAACTGCAGTTGTCTCCTCTAGTAAAATAATGACAAAAAGCAGCTCCTTCTAGTGAGGGTGTTTTTAACTGGATGATGCTGAATTCTGGGTGGTTTGAGGACTCGTGTGAGAGCAAGAGGGCTGCACAAGGAGAAACTCTGCTTTTGGCACAAGGACAGAAACTGCAGGAGGACAGAGCAAAGTGACACACTCTGTATCATTTCCTAGGTTGCCTGGCTCATGTCACACTCAGGCACTCTTAGGACTTGCTCGATTGAGTGCTACTTGGCACTAGCCAAAAACCTGATGGGTGTAATTCAACAGTGGAGGCAAATGTGCTCCACATCCTAGACACATGCCCTCATCTCATTTAGGTTTCTTGGGCACAGATGTACCCAGAGAAGCTAAATCTCACTTTCCAAGACATGTTGCTCTCATACAACAGATTCATCCAGACACTTCAGGTAACCATGCAACTATTTTTTGTGGACCTTGTCCCAAACATGTGGCCCACCATAGTTTGGGAACTCTGTGGCAGAAGAGGAGTCAGTCTAGCTGTTGAACTTGGGCTACTCAAGCTGGTAAGGTGAGGTATCAGAAATAAGGTGGGAGCTGTGCTCTTCGTGCAGCCCCTCAGGGCAGGGATCTGTCATTTCTTCATTTGTCTGCAGAGCACATAGCTGTGGCCTTGTGTAAATAATGCATAGCATGCACAGTCATATTTTCTACGCATCCCTACCTGCACAGATGGCTTTAATGGGAAAATGTCATTGCTGATCATTAAAAGGCAACAAACTCCTCAACCACCAAAATAAATAAGTGATATATTGTTGGCTTTTACAGTCAGTAAGGTCCTACACGAGGGGATTTTCCCCTCCATGTATGCACCTTCTGCAAATTGATTTGATAAGACCCAGTTCCAGACATCACCTTATTTCAAGTTCAGTTACCTAGGAAACTGCAGTGTACTGCTGGGACGAGCTGCCCGCTCCTGCTTCTGTTGGAGCTATTACACACATCAGCTCTTCCTTCAGGAAGAGGAGAGTGCTGCTGATGCCAGTTTCCAGCCTTTTTATGCAGCTCTGGGCTGTGCATGCGTGCGAAGGGAGGCACACAGTCACCAGTGCCCGTGGGAGGGAGATGCACACTACCCACACCTACGTCTGCGTACTGGAAGTTGCTCTTTTAGCTGTGAGGAGACGTGGAGATAGGGTAGCTACCTATAGCACATGAGTGTGGAGATGACATGGGAACTAGCACTAGCTCTGTGTGTGAGCACACAGTCCTACGCAGAATGACTGCTGTGCATGTGTGTGCTCACACACGTAGGTGCTGCTTCTTGTGAAATGACTCAAGTTATCGGGGCTTCTACAAAATGGTAATTGAATCTGAGGGTCTGAAATAATGTGGTCTGTTTTGGGGGTTTTTTTGTGTTTTTTTTTTTTTTTCAGAGGAGTCATTTGTTGAAGATTAATTCACCTTCTTTGGGACAACTCTGCAGTTACTGAGAAGTGAGGAGCCCTTGAAGAGCAACTCTAGCACACTGCAGTGGTGGTTGACAAAGAGCGGGTGGTAAGGAACCTACGAACCACAGTCACTTTTTGCAACACCTGATTTTTACCAGAATACCATAACGTCCATAGTGGCAGCTTGTCTCTCAAGTGTGAGATATTCAGCTACATATGGACTCAGGACACGAGAGGCTCAGGTGCTGGGCTAAAGGTGGAAGGGCATAAGCAAATAGCGGAGTGGGAAATCCCATTTCCTCCCTTGCACCAGGGCCCAGGAGCTGCACCATGGGGATGTGAACACATGCCTAGTCAACTCGTCTACTCTTGTTCAGCACAGGTAAGCTGACTGGAGCTAGTTACTTTAGAGTAGACAGCCCTGTCAGGGAGAAACACCCTATTCTCCATGCTGTAATTCAGCAATTTTCCAGAGACAGCGAACTGTTTTAATGGTTTATTTTACAGGAATGTGGAGCCCAATATGCGTCTCACAAATGGGGAAACAAAATCTGCTCTGCAGATCTCTCTGATTAGTTTGTTCTGTAGCATAACTCATGTAGCCATCTGCAGGTGTCAGCAGCCCTTTACACTGTCTTTCCCCAACTTCAAATATTGTGGCTGCTCTGGTAGAAAGGAGGAAGTGGAAATGATCAGAGGGGCTGCCCTGAGGTGCCATGGTAGGAGATATGTTGTCTGAGGAACAGTCTATCCTGATGGACCTTGGGGCACTAGACACATCTTGCATTATTTTCAGAAGATCACCATTTTCCATTTTGCTATCCTCTGGGAACACAGTGAATAACAGGAATAACAAACTCACAAGAACAGGAGGTGCAATCCTTCTGTCCCTCTCCCCCATCTCCATAACCTGTATCTCTGGGGTAAGGAATAGCAGAATAACTACTGTGTGGGCTAGAGCAGTGGCCTACCAAGCACCTGCAGGGAGCAGAGCTGTGTCTGGCCTTTCCTCCAAGCCTCTACCTCACCTCTGACCTGTCTGGCTAGAGACTCAGCTCACCTTTAGAGATGTCAATGTAGCAAGCATCAAAACTCTTGAACAATGCTATATTGCTAGACAAAATACTACCAGTAAGGTCCAGAAGGAAGAACACAAACATTATGAGTCATGCCCTGTGGAATACTTACATTTGATACATACATATGAGCACACTTTCTGATCCATTGCAGTGTGTTCTCACCAACTGGCTACAAAACACCTGGTTTCCATCAGTAGCCATCCTGATAGGCATTTGTCTGGTGCATGCTTGCCATGTCAAAGCTATTAGGGTTTGCAATAAACTTGTTGACCTATTTAATTTTTTGTATATCTAGACAGACAGTTAGACATGCAGTCAGTAGATACTTGAGAGTCTAGCTCAGTGACAGAGAAACCTTTATTTTCATCAGCTTGTCAGCACTGTTATTACTGACATTTACTTGGCATTACCCAGTCTCATATAGAGTCCTGTAGTTCACAGAATCATATCACAGAGTCATAGAATTGTTTAGGTTGGCAGGGACCTTAAAGATCATCTTGTTCCAACCCCCCATGCCATGGGTAGGGAAACCTTCCACAAGACCTGGTTGCTCAAAGCCCCATCCAACCTGACCTTGAACACTTCCAGGGATGGGACATCTGCATCTGCAGAGTGTCTTGCTGCTCTCTTTAATTGTTGCACATAATTATTATTAAAAACTTGGCCTATGTCTATAACACACACTATGTACATTTATGTGTATATATGTACACACATACATACATACAAAGATCTGTATGTGTGTGTGTATATATATATATATATATATATATATATATATATATATATATATATATATATATATATATATATATATATATATATATATATATATATATATATATATATATATATATATATATATATATATATATATATATATGTGTGTGTGTGTGTGTGTGTATGCTTGTACACCCATACACATACATGGAGAAGAACCTCTGTATGTGTTTCAAAGTTATAAACAACTAAAGTATAAAGGATAGGCAGAGATTTTCTTTTATCCACTACCTCTAGGATGCAGTAGGGCATTTTTAACTGCACTGAATGGAACCAAGGGAGTGAGAAACATTCTATCCAGATCAAAATTTCTGCAATGCATCTTTCACTTCCTGGGGCAATGATTCTTGCAGCTGGGGATCTACTTTTATGAATAGGTGTTCAGAGAAGGGATTTGGCTGTAGCAATTCTATCTATGCCTGGGACTCTCTCCTGCAAACTTTTATATGTGTCAGACATTTCAGCTGAGTTTTATGTGTTCTACATAACAGCATCTCCAGAAAATGTTTGCTATCCTGGCTGCTTAGGAGTCACTGATCTTTGATCATTGTGTACCTGTATCCTGGAGGATATTGTGTTTTGTTTGTATTTCTCATTTGAAATATTGTAAATGATAGATAGAGAAGCTTTGGCAACAGCCAATTTTGGGATAATTACCTGAGTTGAAAAAGCTTCTGGGGCCTCACAGAGATAGCGGCAGCAGATGCATCTGTGCCTGTGTTAACCTGCTTTCCCAACATGTCCAAAGCTTGACTGCCTTTTTTTGACAACATTACAAAAGCAGTGTAGAAAAGGAAAGAAACACAGAGAGAATAAGGCATTTGCTTACTTTGAGAACTGATTCAAGATATGAATGGTGCTAAAAAGACAGAAGGCTGACCAAAGGGCTTTAACAATGAAAAACTTTTTTCTCTCCAGAATAGTTTTTCATGTCCTGTGCCATCTATGTCATCCTGCACATCTCCTCTGTCAGGAAACCTATGCAGTTAGCAGAAAAACACCCCAAAATGCAGCAGCTCACTCACCCCAGACCCGCACACTTTACTCAGAGTAACCAAGACTTTAAAGAGGGGATTCCTCCCTTTCCCCTCAGCTAGGGTCAGAGTTGGCTCCTTGAGCTACTGGATGTCTCTGTGAACCTGCAGACAATGGCTCAACCTCACCACAGGCAGAGTCTCAGGCTCTATCCTTGGTCTGAAACTGCTGGTGTTACCTCTGAAATTGGTCCTGCCACCTCAAGGCTGCCTGACCCTTTCCCTGCTAAACTTCTGGTTTAATTTCTTTATAATTTAGCCTGAACATAATACTTGCTTTGGAAGATGACCATATAATGGTCTTAGGTCCAGACCTGGTTTCCCCATTTTACAAACAATGCACTTCAACTGGAGGAAGAACAGGGCAGTGATACAGAGGGAGATGACTGGCTGTCTTCTGAGAGAAGACTGAATTTCTCTTGTTTAGCCTAGCAACAAAAAAACTGATAAAACATAATTGTCATCTGAAAATATCCTAGAGAGGAAAAACAGTTGCTTTAAAAAGCCAGTTTAGCATGATAGAAAATGGCTTTAAAATGTCTGGAAGTCAGTCTAGACTGAAAATGGGAAGCTCCTTATGCTATCAGAGTGATGAGGTCCTTGCAGAGGCTTCCACAGGATGCTGTGAAGCCAAAGTAACCCAATTAGCTTTGAGGTGAAGCTTGAGCAATTGATGAAAGGGACCCTACAAATCCACTGCCTGCCAGTGCAGGACCCTGGAAAGCATCATCTAGGATATCCTTTCCAGGCCTGCATTTATAAGATGGGACCTACAATTTGAACACAATTATGGTAACACTGAAGTTGTAGATAGTGTGTTTGAGATCACTCAATTCACAAGCAAGATATTACTTCCTCTACCACTTTTCCCTCACAGTGCTGTGAAAATAAGTGTATCATTGCCTTATCTCTGCTCAAGTATTAAAGTCCAAATGTGTTAGAAACACCCAGGAGAAAATTAAATAAGATTCCATTTGGTGTTTTGTAATGTGTGCTGAACATTTTACTTTCTGTCAAAGAAATATTGAATAATGGTGTATTTTTTTAAAAAAATACAGCATGCCATTGCATAAACGAAGCATATTTGTTAATATATAGATACAGTTTCTAAGTTTTCCTCGGCCTTTTCAAACTTTTGAATGCTTGGATATTCAATCTTATCATTCTTTTAATTTAGAGAAGTATTTGACTGTAGTAATGCTGAGTGGCTGCAAAAATGGTCAGTTGAAACAGATTTTCATCAGTGGTACTGTGCCATTATGATAATAGGAAGCTTATACAGAGGCAGATAATAAAAGCTGACAATAAAAACAAATATTGTATGTCAAATTACAATTGAGATGTTTTGACCTGTGTTCTACTAAATCCACTTGCAAGAGTAGGATCAGAAAAAGAATTTCCTGCCCTTTAGGGAATGTTTCCTAGAGAATGCCTTCTCTAAAAAAAGCCAGCAAATTTCAGCACTGATAGCTTTCTTATTCCTAAAACAAATTATTTTCAAACATGTCACCTACACTAACTCTCAGTGAGGATTAACTACATGACAGGCTTGAACTTTTAAAAGCAAGTGAGTTTTAAATTATGAAAGAGCAGGGGGAAAAGGTGAGACTAATTCTTACTGTACAGAAACATGTAAAGTTTTTCAGTGCATCATCATTCATAGTCTTTTTGCCATAATTATAATTAGAATTATTCCCTTTCTTTTCTTTTTTGACTCCCTAACAAGAAATGCTGTGTGATTGGATGATGTAGACTAATTTTTAATGAATCATTTATCATATGAATGGCTTATTGCAAATGAAACTCTTCTGTCTAGCCCAGGAGTATTTTTTTGTTAATTGCCTTGCAAGCATTAAAGGATATTTATAGTTCAAACTGCCTGGACCAACACTATTGAATGCTATACACATTTGTGCTGTCTGACTGTATGGGATCAGCACCAGGGTGTCTTGAATGCCTCTTTGTGTCAGTCAGTTCAAAATCTGATTTCAGCAAATATTCATGGACATCATGTGAAAATGTGCTTCACTGTACTCCTCCAGAAGTACATTCCTGTATATTTTCAGAGAATGAATCTTTTAATGCTCACACTTCCTAAACTCTCCTAGGTTAAGAGGCATGCTGCTATTGCACTGCAGTGAGGCTTTCATCCTCAGAGCTGGCACAAATTGAACACTGGCACTGGATATTTGTGAGAATATTCCTATAGTTTTCTAACTACATGTGGGTTTGCACCGAGTGTGAGAAGTTTGAGCACTAAAGCAAATTCTTACAGATGTGGGAAGCTGGTTGCTATTCAGGATTTAATTTGCTATAGTGAGTTCTTCCCCAGAAAAATTTCTGCTGATGAGATCTGAGTGATCAGGACATCAATTTCCCCCCACAGGCCACCAAAACAATAAACCTTCAAAGCTAAGATAATCAAAGGGGTCAATAAATGTTGTCACCCAAGACAGGAAAACATCAGAGTTTCAGTGTGACACAGGCTGGCAGAATTTCTCTTCATAACTGTTAATCACCTTTTAAAATTTTGTTTATTTTGGTCTAAACTCTGAGTTGAGGCTTCAGTAAGCTGCTGGGAAGCCCATTGAAAGCCAGCAGCACCCAAACATTAGCTTAGCTGGTGGCTAAGGACAGACAATCCACATTTCTCAGTGGTGTCACATATATATTCTCCTCTGGTTGGAGGTTTTAATGAGGAGATGTTTCCAGGATGAAAAAGAATAATGGGACTGAGAAAATTTAATCCTGAAAAATGAAAGAGGAAGACTGAAAAGAAGATAAGCACAAGTTTCAGGATTTAAATTCCGGTACACAGGATGTGGTCTGTAGGAGAGGCAGTCTATGTCGTGCCTAAAGCTTTTTCCTTTTTCCAATCTGGAAATGGGAAATTGACCCAATCTGGGTCAAATCTGGCCACTCTGGGCCAGATAATGTTGGACAATTATACAGGCAACACAGTGGCTTCAGTGCAGCAGCTGGGGCTGCTTCCCCAGGGCTTGAGGGCTCAGACACGGCGTCTGATGGCAGCAACCAAGTGCCTATTACCAGGCATAAGATGAGCAACGGGAGCTGATCCTGTGCATTAATCCACAGCAACTGGGAGATAAATTACATTAGTCTAAATGCCACTGAAGGAAATTTGGCTGACGTATGCAAACTCGTTAAGCTGCTTTAATTGCAGCGCTCTAAGAGAAGGTGGTGATTTCAGCCAACTGAAATAGGATGGGGAGTCCTCATTGCGTGAGACAGGAGAGAGAGCACTTCAGGCCAACAGAAAGAAGGGAGATCCTGTCTTTCAGGTGGGAAAACAAACTAGGCAGTCTTTCCCTTTCCACAGAACCTCTTTTTAGCCAAATCAATAAACAACAGCTTGAGGCCTGAGGGACTAGAATGGCACAGGCAAAACAACTAGGCTGGCACACCTCATTCCCCAGCTTCATTCCTCACAGGAAAAGGCCTTTTCAGGTAAATATGGCTGAAATATTTTTGACTGAAAAACTTCAGTCAAAAAAGGAGCAGGTGGGAGATAGCTTTTCATTAATTAAAAACAGTCATAATACTTTGTTAAAGAAAATCAGAAACCTCCTAAAAAGAGATTTTTCTTTTGCTGAAATAATGCTTAGCTTTTTTGTTTGGTTGGTTTTGTAAATGAGGTAGGGCACTTTGTATTTAGGGTAATACCCTTTTTATCAGAAAATTTAGAAGAAAAAGTTTCTCTTCCTTGAAAAACTAATCTTTAACTGTGTTCAACTATAGGCATGGATTAGTTACTAAAAATTGTCAGAAAGATTTTGATCCTGCCAACAGTCAAGCATGCTGCCTGTAAAAGCATCTGAGCTTTATTCTTAATTTTTATCCTACCAAGAACTCTCCTAACCTTGTAGACACGACCTGAATGCTCAAGTTAAGTATATGCTGACCATCCATTTGGTGGTGAGCCCAAGTTTTCAGGGCTGTAGAAGTGAACTGACAGTAGAAGAAATAAAGCCTTTCTTCCCTGATTTATTTTTATTTTTTAACTGACAAGTGTACTGATGGCCACTTTAATTTGATTTGACACAGGTGGTCATTTCAGTTGGCAATCATCCACCAAAATACATGTCACCCTTGGCTAATGACCTACCCTCATCGATAATCTTGTGACATCTTTTCCGCAGTGTATACGACATGTCTCTGTGAACTTCCTGCAATAAGCCCTTCGTGTTTTTAAATCCCAGCCTGCCAAATGCCTGGCTTCAAAATGTCATTTCTCCCTCACAAGTACACACCAGCTGCTGAGGGAGCTCCCTGTGAGGCTCCCTCCATCTTAGCCCTAGGGCCTGGTGGGAAGTGACATGGGAAATACCATGGGGGGAACACATCTGCCCTTGGCTTCCATCTGTCTCACCAGGCCAGGCCACAGCCCAAAGGGCTGGAACCAGGGACCTGTCATTCCCTTGTCCTGTCCCTAGATCTGGAATGGATTGATGTTGCATTGCAGCACTGTAGATCAGGGAATTATGCCTTTTTGCACCTTTATTTTGTAAGGCATCTAGATAATAATTATTAATGACCCATAATAATTCTAGAGCCTAATTTTCTCTACATATGTAATGATTAGAAATCCATAATTTTGTCCTCTGAGCTGCCTGGTCAGAGAAGAAACTTCAGGGGAGAAACTTTTGCCTTTTGCATGCGCTTGAAGCCTGATCAAGACTCCCTTGTAATCCGTGGCTGCCCAGTCAAACTCAGGGCTATGTGACAAGTGGGACACCATCAGCTATTACAAAAATAAGTGGTAAACAAGATCTTTGTAAGATAAAGTCTTGCATCTCCATGCAGCATTTTACAGCTTCTGTTCAAAGACATTTTTCAGTCTGATCTTTCGCTGGAATACTTCTACTCAGTTTACATTTGTTTCTGTCACAGGGCTATTTGTCCAATAAATTAAGCAGCCAATAAATGCAGGGGTCATAAATCTTCTATACCGCTAATTACCTTTAAAATGAGGACACTGCTATTCTGCCTCCTTTACTTCATTCGATAGCTGTAGCAGCAGCAGCTGATCTGGATGATAATCCCAGTAGTCTGCCTTCAGCTCGAGACCATTGCAGGGCCATGGGGAGGACAAATATGAAAATCAGGCATGTGTAGAGTAATTTTACTCATGAGAAAACATGCTAATATGGAGCAATGAGAAGCCACGGGACTTCCTAACCTGGATATAACATACTTCTACCTTGGCTGAGGCTGTTCTGCCATTGTGAATAAATGCCCTCTGGGAGCTGCCGCTGTGTGACTGCTAACACTTGGCAGTCATTCCTCTATGTGAGCTGTGGGGAATCTCCATCACTGCGCAGCCATCTGAACCTTGTTTCTGTGAGGTCCCAAAGGCCCTTGCAAGGTTCGTTTATAATTAACCTTGTTTATCACTCTCCTGACTGATTTTGAATATAAGGAAAATGTATCCTATTAAAAAAATCATGCATTACTATCTAGGACACAAAATGTGGAGTAACCCATATTTCATCATGCTACCATTAAACAACAAGTACTAATTTACTTTTCACTGATTAGCTAAGAACAGGCAAACTAAGTTTCTACATGTGGAAGAGAGCTAACTGCTGCTAGATTATAAGTGTCATATGTGGTTCCAGCATATTTTATGAAAAATATTAGTGAGTTGTTTCTCACATCATAAATTTCCTTCTTGTTCTCATAGGAAATATTTCCAGTTTGTGGTGCCCTCTCTGAACTCTTGACTAACACTGCAGCTCAGAGCAGGTGGATGCAGATGACCTAGAAGTTCTGCCAACATTTCCGTGGTGTTTATGCCTGTGTGGGAGGCAGTAGCATTTGGAAAAGGAAGAAGATAGCATAAGTCAGTATTTAGGGATTGAAGCTGTGGGCTCAGCTGTAAGCAAAGCCCCTGTGGTTAAAGCTCTGCCTGTTGAGATGTCCTGTGTGACAGTACCAAACCCATTTCCATGCTTTGCTATGTATGTCCACCTCCTTGATCAGCTGAAAAACTCCTTGTTGCACAGTGCTTGTTGCACGGTGCTTGTTGCACGGTGCTGTGATATAAATCAAGGCAGTGACACCACCTCTGCAAAGTCTGATCAGCCTAAAGGTCATGCATACTTCCCTCAGCATGCAGGAGGGAGTGGAAATGAACACCAGGGTCTGGAAATGGTGATGCTGGTGTTGCCACCCCTGCCCATCCCACTGTCCCACTCCCCACCATACCTACCATGCCCTGTTTTGCAGTGGTCACTTCCACTGACTTTCCAGAATACAAGAGTGAACAGTGGAAGAGTTTTTCAGCCCCTGTGAACTCATGTTTTTTTAAAAAGAGAATCATTATAAAAACAAAGGTCATTTAAGAACACACACAGAGCAAAAATCCCATTTTAGATTAAAAAAGTGCAGTGGAGTTTGACCTTTTCTGTGTCTTCTGCCATGCCTTCTCTCCAGAGGTTTGTGTGGTGTTCATGGTCATGCTGCTTTATTATTCCCACAACTCTGTTTTTTCCTTCTAGGCATTAAATAAAGGAAAGCAAAGAACCACAGATTTTGCTTAAAACAGGTTGACCTGCCCTTGGAAAACAGAAAATGCATTCTTAGGTAATTCACAAACAGGAAAATGAGACAAGGTCAACAATCAACTCATTTATTGTGGCTTGACTCATCTTACTGAGCCTATGGTTTTCTCCTGAGCTCCCAGGGCTGCAACCCTTTTGTACACCAATGTTTGGGATTTGCAGACTGAGCACAGATCAAAGTCCTTTCCTTACAGGACCTTCCAGACTCACCTTGCAGATTGGCAGGCTCAATTTCAGTGGATCAATGAATGAGTTAGGACACCGAGTCTCACTCTGAGAACAAGGAGTAGAACTCTCCATTCAAGTTTTCAGTTTACAACAACAGCACAGAGATATCCAGAAGAAAAATCTGCTGCAGCGCAAGGCTTTTTTGGGAAAGCATGGAGAAGCCACAACAGCAGAAGTACCTATGGACATTGGCTGTATAGGAGCATGGATTTTGCCATGGAGGGTCCCTAAATGGGTCAGAAAATAGTCCAGATGTGAATCAACTCTCAGTAACCAGTCCAGCCATAAAAATGGACACTCATGGCTCAAAAAAAGCAAGAGAGGCAAATAATTCATCTTAACTACGATGAGGTTCCCTGTCTCCTTTTGCAAACAAAACAAAGCACAAAGGGATTAACCCCTGAAAAATGTCAGTGATTTTGTACTGTTCACCCAGCTCTGGTGCACTGGAGGGAGGGAGACCTTCCCCAGCCTACACAACCCATGGTTTTTGTCCATCTGCAAAAAAGATGTCACCTCTGCAACACTGCAACCCTCACAGGAACACCACAGGCTTCTCTGGTCAGTCTCCACAGGGAAAGAATGAAAAACAAACAACAGGTGATGCTGCCCAATGTCTATAAAGGTACAAGGGTAAACAGAGTGGCTTATTTAGAGAGGAAGGGCCATTGAAGCCTGGCTCTTATAGGTCTTCTCAGGGAACCAAGTCACATGCATACACACGCGATAAAGAGCTGCTTCTTTTCCCAGAAATGCCATTTTTCCTCTGGGTGCTTCTCAGTTACTGGGCATACAAAAGATGTGATCCAAGAAAATTTACTTCTCATGTGTGAGTGAATATCTAACTGCCCATCTTCAGTCTGACTGATGAGAGCTCAGGTGACTTGGCAAGCTTCCTCCTCCTATGTCTGAGGGACAGCTTCTATCCATGAGTGCTCCTGCCACAGATATAGATGCCACCAAAACAGATGACCCTCTGCAGTGAAAAGCATCAGTGGGAGACAGTCTATATGAGAATTAAATAGTATTTCCCCCAATTTACTCTGCAAGAACAATGCAAACAGGGTATTCTATCGAAATGCTCGTTTGGTTTCCTTTGGTTTCTTTGCTTTGCTTTTACTTATCAAGTGAAGAAAACAACTCTATTTCTCTCTTCCAAAATCTCCAATATTTCAGATCCCCTTCATGAAATGACTGGATAGAAGATTCTCCCTTGGGTCACTCAGCATATTCATTACATTGCTCTGACTCCTCTAAGATAATGAATCGTGTGTCCCAGGACTTGCCCACACTTGCAAGTTACCACTGATTGAGGTAAGGTGCAAATATAAAGTGTCATTGCTGTTTCTTAAGAGCAGCTCAAGGGTTGAGTTGAGCAGGAACAGTGCACTGATTTCTCAGTAATAGCTTCCTCACAGGGTGTTAATCAGGAAGAGTTGACTGGAAACAACTCAGCCCTGAGATATGACATAGCTGAATCAGCTACACTTGCTCAAACCTCTCCCAGGGGGCTCTGGCTGCTCTTGCCAACAGTAGGAGAGTGTTTCAGGAAGTGCTGCTGAAGGTCCTATGGATGATTTCAAATCCTGCTGTGCATGTTAAAATCTCTTCCACCACGGTTTGCCATAAGGAAGCAGCATTAAACCATTAATACTAGTTGGACTATTTGCTTATGATTAAGAATACTGGCTGGTGTGTGCACCTGTTGAGCAGCCAAGCAAATGAAAAGGCATTTGACAAAATGTTCCAGATGGAAATAAAAGTCCAGAGCTAGATGAAGCCTGTGACAGGTCATGGTATTGCTGCTCAGCCAAGTTGTCAGGCAACAAAGCTATGAAGAAACATTTAGTGGGTTACAAATGCTCTCTTCTCATCTTTCAGTTTTGCAAATTTTATTGAGTGATGCTGCCCTTATTCTGTATTTGTCCTTTCTCAGTAGAAGTACTTGACAAGTCATCTGGGAACATCTATCATTGCATAATCTCATACTCGACAGACAAAGCTGTTCACCTCTTTTTGCCCCCTTTATGCAGCCAAGGGCTCCAGGCATTTCTCAGGCATCCTTCAGCAATGTATTTCTGAAAAAATAAAATGCCAAAAAACTCAGAATTTGGCTTTCCTCTATATTTTTTATTCTCTTAACCTAACCCAAAAGCACTTCAAAATAAATAATTGCTATAATCTTAGGGAAAGTTGTGAGGTAATTAGACCTTTGGTCTCTAATTTATAAGCAGAAGTAGAAAAACACCCTACCCTTGACAGGACTAAAGTATCTGTAGGTAATATTCATGCTCTCAGATCATCTTTGGCCACTTTGTTCCTTTTAGGCCACTGCAGGTATGTACAGAGATGATTAGAGACACTTCCTGGTCAATGCTCAGAGGAAAGCAGGTGCTTCCAGACGGCAGTGCCAGACCAGGTTTCAGGAACATGAAGGCTTATCCCACCCAGACCTGAGTCAGCTGGACACGGATCTGGGGTTGCTCCCATGCCAGCTCCTGCCCCACGGCACCGGTGACTCTATTCCCATGTGCTGCAGGGTGGAATTCTCTGTTCCAGGAGCTGCTGACAGGGGACAGCTGGACAAAGGTAAGTGTGTGAGGGTCATTCCCATCCTGCAGCTCACAGGATGCCCCACTGCATCTGTCACCTGGGCTTAGCCTGTCCTGGGGATCTGAACATACAAAAGAGGACCCAGAAACAGGGCTTCAGAGGCAGGCTGGCAGAACAGCTTTGGCATGTGGAGTGACATGTACAGAGGAACTCAAACTTCTTGAGGAGTAATTTGCTATTCCATGTGTGAAACTTACTTGGGACTTACGTTATCTAACATTGTTCTATCAGCTGATCTCAGGGGAGATTCAGGACAGGCCTCTTCACCTGCTGATGAGCTGTGTCAGAATTGGCCTGGAGATACAAGTGCATAAACATTACCTAAGGGAGTCTGGCTAAGCCTGTGAACAAGAACTAGCCTTAGACTATACCAGTGTGTACAACTAAACCTGTGTTTGAGGGAGGACAGGTATAGGTGATGGTATAACCCACAATACACACTTAAATAGTCTGTATTCACACTTTTCTACACAACCATTAGCTTTTGTTTTCTTTCAAAAATGGTCTTCCTATAAATCCAACCCTGAGGCAGTTAATACATGGAACTCAAAGCTACAGCTAACCCATATGTGTACACCATCTTAAGAACAAAATATTTCATTATCATATTGAAATCTCTAATTCATGATGGGCTTAAGTTTGAAGCAGCCAGTTGTAATAACCCTGGGAACTGAGAAGATCTGAAAATCAAGTCCAGAAGCACTCAGGATTTCCTCCAGTGCCACAAACCCAAGGAAAGTTTCTGATGGTTTCATTTGTATTTGGAGTTTCACTGACCTAGCAAACAATACATTAAATGCTGTCTATTCCTCAGGCAGGTGCCACATTACCAAGCACAATACTCCCAGCTGCAGTCAGTGTATTCTTTTCCTCTAAACTCATTTTCCAAAGCTATATTTCTCAAAATATATGAGACTTGAAACTCCACTTTTATGATCATAAAAGGTTTTGCTTCTACTATCCTCTTTAACAGGTGCATCCAGAGTCTAAGCCCATTTTAGAAATATGTCAGAGGGAAAAAAAAAGCTAGAATGAGTTGCTAAAGCTGCTGTCTGACCTTTAAATACACATTTAAGGCTCTATCTCAGGGCTCCACAGCCTCCAAGGAGTTTCATTCCTTGGTGCCAAATGCAGAGTTCATGCAGCCCCAGCTCCTCCAAATAAGGTGGTAAGTTCACGTGCTAAAGCCAGGTGCTGTTTACACAAAAGTGTGGGTCATACATCTGCATGTCACCAAGCATCTTTCCTGTACACTGAATATGAATATCCAGGGTAAAGCTTTACCTCTTGACTGTAGTTCCTCCTACACCTTTATCCTCTGAGGCAGCTTATGTAAGTAACCTGAGATGAAAGTTTCCTTGCCATGGTGCAAAAATACTAAAGCTCCACTGCCTTGTGACCTGCTCCTTTTGCTGGATGTCCCTCAACTCTTCAGGGCATGGTGCCAGGAGACACTACCCCTATTAGAGGGTTTGACATCTGAAGGTCTCATTCATGGTTGGTGAGGGGAATATGATTTGTAAAGCTGCTAAGGAAAGGAGCTCTGCTGTAAAGCCCTGGAAGAGAAGAGCAACCAGATGAGTCCCTGACTAAGAGGACTTACTTTGCAGCCTGTGTGCAGATGTCCAACAGAGCTTTATGTCTTGGAACTTCTTCTCTCACTCTGATCCCAAAGAAACACACACTAACTTTCCAGTGACAGAGAAACCTCATGTGTTTGTTAGCAAGTCTTTCCCCTAGTAAGTCTTCAGAAAAGCTGGTCAGCAGACATTTTCATTACTTCAGTAGTGGTAGTGATTGATGACAAATTAATGTTTATTCAACCAAAAAAACATGTTCTGCATAGAGAAAATATTTCAAAAAGAACAAGTATTTCCTGACAATGTTCATTTATCACATTGGAATTTTAGAAAGCTGTGAAAAAGGCTTGGAGAGACCCACAAGAGATGTCCATGTGTGATACATGTAATTTCTGATGATGAACACCATCAGAAAATACTTGTTACCAACAAGGTTTTGTTCAGATATATTTGTTTTAAGGTCTGTAAGTCCTCCTTTAGGCGACTCACCTTATTGTTAAGGTTGAGTTCTCCAGACAGTTCAGCACAAATTACCTTTTAATATTTTTCTAGGCCTTTTTTTTTTCTTAGAGAGCACCTCTGCAGACGTCTTGGTCTTTGATCCAAAGAAACGTAAAAGTTTATTCAAAAATGTGAACAAGCAGCAGTTTGCCTAACATGTGGCTACTGCCATGGTACCTCATTGCCCACTGGACATCCAGCTCAGGACCCACTGACAAATGATCTGTAGATCATTTGTACATTTGTGGTACATTTGCACCAAGTGGCAAATTTGGTCATTCAGTCAAAGGGCTGGTTTCTGACTATGAATTAAACTAAAAATTTAGTTAGTTAACTAAGCAAAGTCAATGCTCATTACCACATGGACACTCAAGCCCAAATGCAGCCTTGGCTGTGTCATAGGCTGTGAAATCTTGCAGCACCACACACTTGTAGCAGCAGAGAGAAGCATAGCAGCTGTCTGGGAGGTAACCATTCCCTTCAGGTTAAATTAAATTTATGTTGTTTTAATATAAGACAGTTGGGAACCGTTTTCAAGCTAGAATAATAAAAGCCACTCTTAAAGTGAAATAATGGATGGCAATAATATTGACATGTGGCAATAATAATAGAGACGTGCTACCCACTAAAGGTTTGGGGTTTTTTAAGTGAAACAGAACCAAAAAAAAATTCTGTGTAGACTAAAACCCAGAGGCCAATGAGTCTTAGGCATCTTTGAGAAGAAGGAATACTATCCTCAAACTCTCTGCTGGGCCAGAGTGGGAATTCTGAAGCCCAGATATTTTTTTACTTTGCACTTTAACACAGAGAAAATTGAGCCAAGTTGACAGCCACAAAGCACAGGCTTTATTCACTGATTTTGGCAGCTGATAGCATACACCAGCTTCAAGGTTAAAAGGAAAGTTGTAGATGGGACACAGTTGGGAGTCCTCAGGTGGCCAATCTCTCCTCGTGTCTGCTCCAGTGCATCACTGTCATATCAACAACCACCTCCCAGCAAAAATTATATCCTTTAGTAAAGCCCGCTCAAGTTGCCTGCCAGTGATCTTTGATGGCAACACTTCCACTGGCTAGATTATGCTTGATTAAATATGAATGTTGCACGCTAATTACCTGATAGGCCTTCTATGCATTTTTAATCAGGTATTACTTATCCTATATTAAAATTACTACTATATACTCCTTATATGTAATCTGTAGGCATGGGTCTAGAAGGCACCAAGTGGAAATAGTGTGAGAACGTGAGCGCTGAATTATATTAATTATAACTTGACAGCACCATGATGAAAAGGTAGAGGGGAAGAGCACAGGAGGATGGCTGAGGTATAGGAGGCCTTTTCCCAGGGAATATGGAATAAAAAATTCAGCCCTAGAAGGCTGTGAGGAAAAGAACACTGGTGAAAGGGCGGATGAAAGGGTTTGCCACAGAAGCCTTGGAGTAATTTTAAGTGAATGGCTACAAGCAAAAAAGCTCCCTAAAAATTAGAAAACATTTAGGAGTAGACCAGTACAAGCAATTGCATAATCCCATGGTTAGTGGGATATTGAGCATATCCTGCACTTCAGGTATACACAGAGTTCCAAACTATCCTGTTCATCTTGCACACAGAAATTGATGGGAAGGTCTGAGCTTTTATTTTCAAGTTTCATTGTTTGTATGATCTACCACAGGCAAGGAAGATTAAAGAGTAAGGGAACACCTAAATCTAAAAAGAACAAAGAAGAACACAATAGTTGAATGTGAGTAATTGCATCAGGTGCAAAAGCACAATTAGTGACATTATAATTACTGAAATTAAATATCAATTTATGTTAGTATGCAGTATAATACTTTTGACAACCACAAATACTGTGTGATAGCATATAAAAGTGGGATAACAGCTAACTTGTAAAGAAGTATAATCAAAGAATCATTAAAGCTCACTTAAAGAATTTTATTCCGTATGGTACAAGGACAGGAAAGGTTTCAGTGCAAAGAGGGTAAGTGATAATAAATGCCCAGTAAAACCATGCATACATCTGCAGCTATTAAGACACACAGCAGCTTTTCTAAAATACAAATGTAGTACATGAAGTAACAAACCCTGCAGCAGCACCATGGAAAACTTTGGTCTGAAGGAGAGAGTGGGAAGAAGATCATTCCCTTTAGGATAGGACACGCCTCGCTTTAGATACTGCAGGCATACAGGTTGCATGCTAATTGTGTCTGTGTCTTCCTCTAGTCCACAGGGAGAAACGGGTGTCACCAGAGACGATCCTTACCATATAGATAACCATTTAGCATGCCAAGTGGTGAGATGAATCCAGGTCATTTCTCTCCCTTACTAATTTTCATGAGACAACTTTCCATCTCCTGGAAAATATTCTCTCCAGCATGTCTCTCCAAGGCTGGCCCTTTAAGTGTGTGAGAGTTCTGCAGCCACAAGGTAGCATTTTTTTTCCCCTTCAAAACAGCTTCACTTTCCTCTCCCACCTCCCCTCTTTCCTCCTGGTGTTTAGGTCCTCTTTGCTAGCAGGATGGGTTTTTTTCACCCCGTTGCTAGGTTGGTAGCCTAGTTTCCCGAGGAAAGAAAGCTTATGAGATCACACTGTCTGTGCAAGTGCCAGTCAATCCCTCCTAAATAATTTTTGAGCCTGTGAACTGAGTTTGATCAAACTTGACAGGGGATAGAAGTCTCAAAGATTTGAGCTGCCTACAAATGCTGTGGAAGTAAGTAGGCAGAGGAGAAAAAATGCCGGGAGTGCATCCACTGCAGAAATGTAACTGTATTATTAGACACCAGAGAGTCCACATCGAAGACAGTCATTACCACTGAACTCCATGGGAGATACAATTTCACAGATTCAGCAGCTCACAAGATGACTTGATTATTATGAGCATGAGCAAAATGTTCTTCTCCCCTTCTTCTAGAGCGCAAGGCTTCCAGTCGCAGAGCAGCAGGGGAGAGCTCAGAAATGGCAGGCTGGTAGAGTGAATTTAGAGCTAATTGCTGCTCCTTCTCATGCCAGTAACTCATGTGGAACTCGACTTCCCTGTCTGTGGGGAACTGTGGGGACTGTGACTCCAGTGCCCCCATTTGCATGATCTGGTTCACACAAAGGATGAAATTGCACGGACTGAAATGAGCAGAGCAAGTCCTAGATTGCTGCGAGCTCTGCTGAGGAGGGTGAAGCTGCCTTTTAGGCCATCGTTTCTAAGGGCAGCTCCATGATGAAGCATCCAGCTCATCCCGACGTGTCCTCCTGGTGTTGGTCTGTGTTGCAGTTGCTAGCAACAATTCATTTACCGTGAGTGCGAGCTGAAACATAAGATGAGGACCAGCAGAAGCTGTGCCTGGTGCGTAGGCTGGCTCTCGTTTGTTCCTGCTGTGGCTTTTCCTAGAAGTCAGCCACCCCAGGACTGCCTGACTACTGAGCCTGAGCAAAACCCTTGCAGTTCCTTGTTAACACTTGCTAGGGAGAAAAACAAGCTATTTGCACAGGTGGGATTCAAAAAGAAGTGGAAATCACTCGTCTTACAGAAAAAATAAAAACTACAAAATAAGCACAGCTGACATTAAAATGAAGACTGGAGAGTTGTGCAACCTTTTGTGTTCAGTGAAATACTGATGTTTTCTTCTTCTCCTAAGCCTTCTAAATACTGATGTGCCAGATATCTGATTTAGGTGGAGAGAGTGCAAATCACCAACACCTAAAGAAAATGGAGGGAAGGTAATTAAATGAACTTTTGATGCACGACTAAACAGGGGGCTTGTGAGCAGTGAGTGACATGGCTGATAATGGACTGGGATTTTGCAAGAAGGACAGGTATTGCAACCTGCCCTCGACAGTCTAGCTGAGGACACAGGCTGAAATTCACAGCCTGAAATGCCTGCAGTGCCACGTCTGCATGAGGCCAGAATCTTCTTAAAGATGAGACTTCTTCTGAGAGGGATGTGAACCACAACTCTCCTGCACCCAGGGCTGACTGAATGTTTTCTGTTACATGACAGATCTGTGAAGCAACAGGGGACCATCCTTTACCTATTGTTTGTTGTTGCCATTTCAATCCAGGCGTTTTTCTTCTGATGAAAGCTAAAAGATAAAATAATTTTTTTCTAATTAATAAAGCCTATCTCCTCATGTTGCATTTTTCACAAATCTCAAGGATCTGAAAGTACTACTCCCATTTAATGGACACTAGTAGTAAGGGTGAAGGAGATCAAGTGAAACATCTTGGCAACAGAACAAAAACATGTCTTGCATCATGAGTCTAGTAAACGGGACAAGGGCACCCATTAAGCCTCAATAAAAAGCAAAGCTTAGGACAATTTTCTGACATATTGGATCCTTCAATGAGGCATTGCGAAACTAATGTGACCAATGTTCCATGCTAACAAAATGTGTTCTGGATTTTTCATCTGACAACATAATTTAAGGATTTCTTAGAATTTGAGAAACAAAATGAGGCAGTGCCTTTACAGGAATCATTCTTTTGTAAAATGCGGCTTGTGCCAGAGGACTGGAAAATTGAAAGTGCCCCAGGGGAGCACAGGAATGGATAAGACCTCTTGCACTACCCCGTCAAAATAAAATGCATTAAAAGAAGCATAAATACCAAACTGACCATTTACTGCAACACTGCTCGTACTTAAGGTACTACTATTGTCAGAAGTACTATTAGGAGTCCTGACAAAGAGAGACTATACTAGACGCATGGTTTGTCTCTTGAAGAGATGCATTTGGCAGACTTGGACCATGACATAGCTGTATCTGAAGGAAACTTACTGATAGTGTCTACAGCAAAATAGGTGGTTTAAAGTGAGATAAATCTGATTAAAACAACTCTTATCACTATCAGTGACTGTTTCTTTCTTAGGGTTAATAATTTTTTTTTTTGGTTGGTTACTTGGCTTTTTATTTTGGTTGACTGAGGTTCTGAGGCTTTTGTTGTGTGTGAATCCAGTACACTGCCTTGGGGAGCAACAGTTTGAGTACTCAGTAGTTTCCAAAGTGTTAAAGAAATTGATGGTATTAAAGTGCTATTGAAGGATTCACTGCCCATCCACTCTTGAGGCTGCTTCCTGGGGGGAAAAAAAAAAAAAAGTGCCCTGCAGATTTGATCTTTGATGCTTGAGAGATCCACGGTAAGTTTTTCACAGTCCTTAATAAATTGATATCATGGGGAAAGAAATATGGAAGTTCAAAGCACAATGCACACACAAAGCTCTTTCTATTCCCATGGCATGAACCTGGAGTTCATATTGGGATAACATTCCTGTCTGAGGTAAAACTGAGCATTCAAAGTCCTTACCTAGGCAGAATGCACATTGACTTCAGGGGATAGTTTTTCCCAGAGAATGGCTGTGTAAAGAAGGTCAGGACTAGTTGTTTGTCCCCTGCAGTAATGTTCTTTCTCTGAAGAGACTTCCAGCACCTGTGAGCAGGGATTTATTACTGCTGGTGAATACCAGCACCCAGGTGTTGGTCAGTCTCACCTTGACCTTCAGGAGGCTGCTTCCATCTTTTCTTCATATCTGCTTTGGGGATAAGCAAACAAAGAAACAAAATAAAACAAACAATACAGCCTAAAAAGCCAAGACAAGAGCCACAGGCTGGGTTTATGAGAATTTGATCCATTTAAACCTATTTTTTCAGTACCACCTGAAAGGCAAAATCTGTGCCAGCACAGTCTGCACTTTTGTTAGCAAACCCATAGTTCAGGAGTATGGGGCTTTGAGCAAAGTTTTCAAATGCAGACCCACCATGGGGATTTGAGGGGAAAGGAACAGCCAGTAACTCACCAGTAATAATGCTGTTGTCACTCTCCCACATCATCTCCAGTTTCTCTCCTCACTGGTGGAACTGGGAAGCAGAAGGTCCTTAGCCCAAAGCAAAGGAAAGCCCCTTTCTGTACTACCATTGCAATGGACCCGGGGTTGAAACTGTCCCTCAAGAGAGCCACCAGCCAGCTGGAAGCACTTTTGCCAACAGTGCAACTGATCTTCAGCTGCCTTTAGCCTAAAGGAACTCTTTCAGACATCTAAAATTGCATCTGATTTCATAACAGACTCCTCTGCAATCCCCACCACTTTGCCTGCTCTCAACCCGGCCCAAAAAAACCCAAAACCTAAACCAAAAAAAGCCCACCCAAACCCACTTGTGATGAAGAATGAAGTGGCTCAGAAGAATAAGCTGATTTGACACCTCCTCCTGCAAGTCCTGCCAGCCAACTCCTGCAACAGCCTTGCTCTGCAGCACTCTGGAAGCAGGATCTGCAACTAAGGCAGGGGAGAGGGAAAAGGTGGAGGAGGGAGGGGGAAGGCACAGAGGCTGCTCACACAGATAACTAGGGCTATTCCTGCTGCCCACCCTGGAGGCACCACCTCTGCATCAGGTGGGAATATCAGAGGGAGAATCTGGCTTTCTGGATTTAACAAGCTCACTTTTCCTTTAATTGGGGCCCTCAGGCACTACTGTAGTCCACCTAATGGCACTAATCATTAATGAATCAGCTTGATGAATAGAAAGGTTGAACTGTTCTATCTCTCCTTAGGTTGTCAGCCCTTCATAGAACTTACTGGCTTTCACTGGGCAGGACAGGAATTGCACAAGCTTTAAAAGGACCCTGGAGAGGAAGAGGACTGGAAGAGCCACTGATCTGTTCATCCCTAGACTGCACAAATGGGCCCAGGACCAACAGTAACTGGCTTCTTCCTCTGAGATGTAGATATAGCCACCAAAAGGTCCTGTCAGAAATGGATGCTGGACCTTACTTTCATGCCATGCCTCCCTGCTCCCTCCATAAGCGCCAACCAATTTGCTCTCACTACCACTCAGATAGATTTTCCCTCAGTTTTGTGTGTTCCTGGCTCAAGCTTTTGCTCCCAGCACAGGCCTGCTCCATCTCTCTGTTACAGCCTTTGAACAGATGGGAAAAGGCCCTTTTTTTTTTTTTTCCCCCTTAAAGCAAAAATAATCGACCGCCGCTACCTCAGCCCAGCGCTGGCAAGGTGTTGCCTGAGCCAGGGCAAGGTGCAGCCCTCCTTGCAGGGCTCAGCCAGGCTGCTAAAAGGGGGAGGGAGGCAGCAGGAGAGCAGCCGCAGGCCAAGCACGGGTGCATCCAGCGCTGCCGGGGAAGAAGGAGCCAGCGCTCTGCAGCCCTCCAGGGACTGCGGGGCTGCGGTTGCTCAGTCGGAGCTGGGGATAGGAATTAGGGCAGGCAGAGCCGCAATGGCTGCAACCCTTCCTGATTATCCACCCATCTAGAAATGCGCTGGCTTGTCTTTTGTTTCAGCTGCGGGTTTTTTCCCCTGTTGATCTACATTTATGCCTTTTTTTTTTTTTTCCCCTCTCACCCTTTATGCATGCGTGTCTGTGTTTCTTTTAAGCAGGGGATAATTTTACTGTGGTCACTGTCAAAGGTTTAAAGGCTTTTCTGTTACTTTTTTTTTCCCTCTCCATTTCACCAGCTCACGTTTCCTCAGAAGTTAAGAAGGGATGTTAGGGGCTTGAACCTCTTCCAGCTCTTGCTACGGCAGCCGCTGCCTGGGGCAGTGGGACCAGCCTGGCAAGAGGCAGCGCAGCCTTTCCCGCAGCCCTGACAAACCCTACAGGTGCAAGGCGGCAGGAGGCGAGCCCAGTACACTCAGTCCCTTTCTGGGACTTGGCGGAGGGCTCATGTTTCCTTGGCCACACAACACGGCAAGGCAGAGCCGCCATCCATCCCTGCGGTCGAGAAAATTAAATACATAAAATCGACCATTGCACTCAGGCTTCAGAAATGGCCCCTGAAAGGGGCAGAAAAGGGAACAACCAGTGCCCTGCGCTTGGAGGGGGGCTCTTATAAAATGAACGGGCGGAAGGGAAGGGGGAGTTTGTTGGTTGCTCGGACCCCCGGGGAAAAAAAATTAAAAAAACAACACGGAGCTGCCGGCGGGAAGAGCCTCGCCTGCCAGTTTGTTCAGGGGGAGCTGAGCCGGCGGGACCAGGGTTTGTTGCCGTCCCTGCCGCCTGTGCGGGAAATCCCGGGGTGCGATGCAGGTTAGTGCACCCCGGCCAGCTCGGCAGGCCCGGCCTGTGTCCCGGGGACGAGCGCCCGACAATTTTTAGCCCCAAACAGGAGAGTCCAGAGGGAGACAGGGGAGAAGAAAGGGACCCGGGAACGACCACCGGGCGCCCTCCCCAACTGCTCGGCTGGTTTTCACTGGTTTGCCACCGTTTATTATTCTCCTCAACGAAGGGTTAATTGGGGGACGTGCTAATTACGGAGAGATTATTCATTAGTAATTGAACTTCACACGTTGAAGACAACGCGAGTCCACTAACGAGCTGGAAATCGCCCCCTTATTAGGGCGTTTCAGCTTTCTTCTGCGGGGCGAGGGAAAGCTGGTAGGCTCCCTTCCATCGTCCCCCGACGGACGGGCACCGTCCAGCAGCCGGGAAGGCGGGGGCGGCGGCGGGAACACG